>RCUC01042461.1:0-16619 GCA_003697995.1 Taxidea taxus jeffersonii
CCCCCCCGCACACGCCCCGTCTCTCTAGGGATGGGGGGGCTTAGGGAGGGCGTCCCAGAGGCTCCTACCTGCTCGGCGGCTGGACTGGACCCTCGCAGGAGACACCGAGGCGCCGGCCCCTCCCGGACCCCGCCCCCGCACGTGGGCGAGTGGCGCTGTCCTCGGTGCTGATCGCCCCGCTCGGTGGGGTGGGGGCGCGGCGAGCGGAGCCGGCTCGTGAGTGCGGGTGTGTGTGTGTGTGCGCGTGTGTGTGCGCGCGCGCGTGCGTGTTGGGTCCCGGGTACAGGAGATCCCGTTCCGCCCCTCGTCCCGCCCCCAGCCAGGAACCACTAGGGTGCCCACGGATATGTATCCTGGTCTCCGAGGATTTTCTGCTTTCTGATCCAGCTGTCTGGCATCCAGGTCAACTCTCCCCACCCGGGCCCCCACTCGCGTCAGGATACCCACTCCAAGGACCCTGGAGCTTCCCTCCGGAGACCCAAGTAGTCGGATATCCAGCCGGAAAGTCTCCAGTGAATCCGCCCCCGACCTCACCCCACCCTCTAGGTTCCCCAGTACCGGGCCCAGGAAGCAAGACCCTATGCGCCTAGCTTTAGCAAATGGCATCCGCACTGCCCAGACCCTGGACACAAGTGTGGAGCCCCAACCCTCTCTGAGAGACTGGACCATCCAAACACTTTTGGGGGGAGATGCCAAATTGTGGGTCCCTCTAGCTTCTCTCCCAGGACGTTAACCTCAGGACCTGAACATCAGGAATCCAGCCCTTCTCCCACCCCAGACCCAGAAATCCACTATAGCAAGCGTCTCTGGGGAGAATAGTGATTTAATAAATTATGGGATAGAAGAGAAAATATGTACAAGCAGTGGGGTGCAGGGAAATCTCAGATACTAGGAGCCTGATTTGTTTTCTGGGATAAAACATGGTGTGGATCCTGCCTGCCCTTGCTCCTGGGGTCACTAGAATTCCAGACTCTAATTTCTTCCTTCCTCAGAATCCATCTTCTTTCTCAAAGACCCTGCAGACTGAGCCCCCAGCCTCCTCCTCCCTCAAAGAGCAAGGAAATCCTAGCTCCCATCCCTCCTTCCTCAGGGGGAGTCCAGGATACCTGGATACCTGGATAACCAGGATACCTGCTCCCACCTGTCTTTCATCCTCCATGGGAACAGTTTAGGCTGCCAGGCCTCTTCTCCCCCCGCAAGACCCCAGAGTCTGGGACCCCAACTCTGTGCTGTTCCAGGACTCCAGGAACCTAGGCTGAAGTGGGGATCCAGAGTTTGAGTCTAGCCAGTCTGGCGTCTCAGCCCTCCTGAGGCTCAGACATTCTCATACAGCGGGTTCTCATATGCAGCCCCGTTGTCTGTTGGGACTCGGCCTGACTGCTGGAGAAATTGTAGGATGCAGTGGTGTAGGAAGACATACTGGGCCTGGGGAGGGACACAGGGCAGGTGGGTGAGCCTTGGCCTCCTCCCTCTCAAAGCCTCAGGCCTTATGCCCTCAGGAGCCCCATCACCTCAGTCTGCACCATCAGAGGCCGGCTTTCCCTCATCTTCTGCACGTAGCTGAAGGGCCCCAGGCGTTGATTCCGGTCCAGCTGCCTCAGCAGGACGTCCAGGGCAATGAGGGTACCCGTGCGGCCCACACCAGCACTAGACAGGAACAAGAAGGGGTCAGGCCACAGCGAAGGGGAATCTTGGCTGATCAGAGGGATCTGTGTTTGAGCACCCAAGATTGGGGTATTATTCAGCAAGAGAGTGTTCTGGGGGATACAGTGTAAGTGGGGGTTATTGAATGGAGTGAAAAGCCACTGCGTGTGATTATGCCTGGAGTTCCATCTCTCTGCCAGGCCCTGCCTCAAGTGCCTGACATGCCCTTTACACTTTCCCCAGCCATGAGAAGTTGGAGCTGCCAGCATACCCATTTTAGGGATGGGGAAATGGAGGCTGAGTGACATGAGGTCACTTGTCTGTACTGGGTCACTTGGACAATAAACCACAGAGATGAAGTTCACACTCAAGAAAAGGAACTCCCAAGCTGGTTATTTAAAAAAAAAAAAAAAAGAAAACAATTCAGTGGCATTTAGGACATTCATAATGCTGTGGGACCGCCAGATCTAATCAGTTCCCAGACACTTCCATCTCCCCAGAAGGAGACCCTGTGCCCATTAAGCAGTCGCTCCCCCTGCTCCCCTGTCCCCAGCCCCTGGTGAGCATCGAGCTATCTTCTGGCTCTGGAGAGGTTCCCATCCTGGACATCTTCGCAAGTGGGATCAGATGACGTGGGACCTTTTGTGTCTGGCTTCTCTCACTTCCTCCACATCATGGAGCGAATCAGTACTTCATTCCTTTTTATGGTTCAAGTTAATCCCTGTGACCAGTCTGTACCAGTCCCCTCTGTGCTTCAGAGGGGAGGGCTAACCCCCTGCTGGGGACACCTCCAGGGGGTGCTCTCGGGGAACAGAACAGGTGTCGGCACAGAGTTTACCAGTGCAAGCCCAGGCATCAGTTTGGCCACTTCCAATGGGCCTTGAACCCCAGACTTCAGCTTTCTGAGTGGGTTTCCCCAGCTCTGCAGCGGGGAGGAAACCCTTTTGGTCATGAGGTTGCCCTGCAGACCAGGGAGACTGAAGCTGTCCCTGCAGCCAGAGTCCCATTTCAGAGGCTGTCCGCCCCTCTGGAGTGTGCTCCTTGATTCCCCCCAGAACCTCATCTCAGAGGCATCAAGCTCAGTATCAGGAGAAGGGCGACAGGTGAGGTCCTGCACGGCGTTGGAGGTGTTCCAAATGCTTCTGAAAACCGCTGGGTGCTCATCGCTCCTGCTCTTCACTGCTCCCTCCCTTGTCCCCACCACTGCGTTCCCCTCCTTGACCTTTCTTTCTGGCCTTCCCCTCCCGTCACCCCAGCCTCCTGTCCCTCTAGCTCACTGCCCCTTTGCTTCTGTCTCTGTGGCCTCCATCCTTGCCTCCTCTCTCCCGTCTGCAGAGATGCCCGAGGACCCGAGGACCCACCGACCCAGGTCCCTGACTCCCCTCACATGAGGGGGTCCTCACCTGCAGTGCACAATCGGGGGGCCTCCCTCCGTGGTCTGGTCCAGCCACTGCCGCAGCACCTTCCAGAAGGCCAGCATGGGGTCTGTGGAGTGGGGGACGCCATGGTCTGGCCAAGTCATGTAATGGAACTGTCGCACAGGCAGCGTTTTCTGCTCTTGCTTCTAGAGGGAGGGTGGGTTGAGGAGGGAGAGAGTTGGGACCCCCTGGGAGAGTGACAGGGGGCTCGGATTCGGGAGGGGCTCGGAGGCGCAGAGCAGGTGGGGGGGGCAGGAGTGGACCGTCAGGCTGGGGCTGGCCGGGTACCGCTGACTCACGTGCCGGAGGGTCATGTCCCGGACTGTCCAGTGCTCCAGCACCTCCTCGCTTTCCAGCGTCACTTGGAGGTGCCCATGTGTGCAGGGCTTGGCGTCAAGAGGCCAGTAATGCTCACACTTCACCTGGGGGCAAACTGGGAGGTCAGAGAGCAGGAGGCCCCAGACAACCCGTCCGCTGCCCGTCCACACTGGGGCGCTTGCATTCTGGTGAGAGGTAAGACCCCAGGACAGCCAGGGTCCATTCATCCCAGCCAGGGGGACCCCTCCCTTCTCCTGGTCCGTGGGTTACAGGGACCGAGGGATGCGCTGGGGCAACTGGAAGAGGCTGCCGTCATATGGCAGGGACTCGGTGAGGTCTGGGTCAGGTGGACGGTGGGATCTGTGTCTGAGGCGGGGGCGGGCTGGAGCCCAGGCTCTCACTTGGCTGGACTCCACACAGTTGGTCAGCATGACGAGGGTGCGGCTCTGCTGCTCCCACACCAGGCGCCAGAAGTCACCCACCGTCTGGGGCAGGGGGCCCTGGGTTGCGATGAACTCCTGGGGGTTCTCGAGACCCTGGTGGAGGGAAACAGGCTCCAGTCCCTCCCACCTCGGCGTCACCCAGGCCCAGCGCCCCCTTGGCTCCGGACCGCCACCTTACAGGCATGAAGCTGGCGTTGATGTAGTCAGAGCCTGGCTCCTCCTGGATGGCTTTCAGGGGCACACGGGACCAGTCATCTGAGGGGAGAGGCCAAGGTTAGTGAAGCAGAGAGGGGCAGGCGGGGGGAGAGACCCAGGGACAGAAGTCACGCGGACGGACGGCAGACAGGCACTGGGAGCTCTAAGAGGGGCCGGGTGCCCACTTCTCAGGGGCAGGAGCTTGGTGTCCCCTAGGGGATAGGGAATGAAGGACTGGTGCTGACAAAGTCATGAAATCAGCAGAGGCCGAAGACTCACAGGGGAGCACGTTTCTGTAACGGTTCTTGGTGCTGTTTTCGGGAGCCGAGGCCACTGTTTGAGACTGGCTGTGGGTCTCCAGAGCCAGTTGCTGGGGGCAGAGGCAGGGGGGAGGTGAGCACGCATTGGAATTTCTCCACCTTCCCCCGCAGGTACCCCGTTCGGCACCACCCCACTCACCCCCACGCCCTGGAATCCTCCAGCACCCACAAAAATAGTGCGCATACCCCCACCCCCGCAGAGCACTTGGGAGGATTTGGGGGGTAGTGGGGGCTGGAGAGGTAGGAGACAGAAGGGCCCGCCACAGTGCACGATTTCGAGGGCGAAAAAACAGAAGCTCTTGTTTGCATCAGCGGACGAAACGGGTGCCCTGCTTTAGTTTCAGCCCAAAGGGCGTGAGGAGGTCTGAGCTCCGGGGAGGGCACTGGGGCTCAGCTCCGCCCCCTTGCTTCCCGCCCACCTGGTACTCCTCCTCAAAGCCAAAATTGCTGTCCTTCTCATTTTTCCGGACATGGTCAGCGAAGTGTTCCGCCAGGATGTCCTTTGAGAACCTGTGGGAAAGGGGCAGAATTTAACCTCCTCCAGTCCTGTGCTCTTGGGAAGAGAGAGAAGCCCCCCTCTTTTTTTTCCCTCCTTGTTATGTGTTTCTTTCTTTCTCTCTTTCTTTCTTTTTCCTGTTTCTTTCTTTCTCTCTTTCTTTCGTCTTTCTTCCTTTGTTTCTATCTTTCTTTCTTTCTTTTTTAAATTTGATAGCAAGAGGAAACATAGCAGGGGGAGTGGGAGAGGGGGAAGCAGGCTTCCCCCTGAGCAGGGAGCCTGATGCGGGGATTGATTCCAGGACCCTGGGATCATGACTTGAGCTGAAGGCAGCCGCTTAACCACTGAGCCACCCAGGTGAACCTTGTTATGTGTTTCTTAGCATCCCAGGACTTGTTCATCTCATCACTGGAAGTTTGCGCTTTCTGATCCCCCTCACCCAACTCGCCAGCCCCCCTTCCTCTGCCTCTGGCAATCACCCTCTGGTCTCAGTTTCTATGAACTCGGTTTTGCTTTTTTAAACTTCAAATAGTGATGTCATGCAGAGTTTCTCTTTCTCTGTCTGACTTATCTCACTTAGTATCATGTCCTCGGGAGCTGCTCCCCGTGTCACCAATGTCAGGATTTCCTTCCTTTTTAGGGCCATATCACACTCCATTACCTGTACGCCCCGTTTTCCGGATGCACTCACCCATCAGTTGCCGCTCGGTGTCTCCGAATCTTGGCAGCACACGTGAGGCTGCAGGGAACGTGGGGACCCACATACCTCGTCAAGAGAGCGGTCCCGTTTCCTGCACACAAATACTCGGAAGGGGACTTGCTGGGTCAGAACAGTGTGTTTGGTTTACAGTCCCATTCCCGAGCGGAAAGTGGGGTCTTGAGACGACAAGTGTGCACCCAGGTTCGTACCAACATTATTCCAAGAACAAAGGCAGAAGCAGCCCGGAGTCCGCTATCCTTCATTCCCCGCTCACTCACTCAACACTGCGTTCATCGGCAGAATACGGATGGACAAAACAGGGTCTGTGCCTTGGAATATTGTCCTGCCTTAAAAAGGAAGGACATTCTGGGGGCGCCTGGGGGGCTCGGTTGGTTAAGCGTCTGCCCTGGGCTCAGGTCATGATCCCGGGGTCCTGGGATCGAGCCCTGCATCACGCCGAGCAGGGAGCCCGCTTCTCCTTCTGCAGTTTTCCCTGCTTGTGCTCTCTCGCTCTCTCTCTCAAATTAATAAATAAAATCTTTTAAAAAGAAAGAAAGAAAGGTTATCCCGACTGAGGCTACACCGTGATGAGTCTGGAGAACATGATGCTGAGTGAGATAAGCCGGCCACAGAAGGACAAATACTGATGAGTCACTTCAATGAGGTCCCTGGAGCCGTCGGATTCATAGGGACAGAAGGTGGACAGTGCAGCCAGGCGCTGGCGGAGGGGAGGGGGAGGGCGTTTCGTGGGGGCAGATTCAGTTCTGCAGGACGGCAAGTCCCGTGGACGGACAGAGGGGGTGTTTACACGACAGCGTGAATGTCCTTACAGCCACGGAACTGGACACCCAGAGACGGGTACGATGGTAAATGCTACGTTGCGTGTAACTGACCACGATTAAAGTCATTTTTCATTATAAAAAGGGAAAACGTGTTTCTTCTCCCATTTCTGGCCACTCCGTGTCTCCCGGGTTCCATTTCGCTACAACCTCTCCAGCATCGGTCCCTCCTCCTCGTCTGCATTTCTGCCTCTGTCCCTTTAGCAAGTAAATGCTAGTAATCTCTCCCTATGTGAACAAAAAGGCTTTTGACTCATGGAACTCCAGCTGCAGCCCCTTCCCGCCCCT
Organism: Taxidea taxus jeffersonii; assembly: GCA_003697995.1. Taxonomy (NCBI): domain Eukaryota; kingdom Metazoa; phylum Chordata; class Mammalia; order Carnivora; family Mustelidae; genus Taxidea; species Taxidea taxus. Next base: position 6,662 of record RCUC01042461.1, read on the forward strand.
GTTCCCGCAGGACGGCTCTATAAACCCCGCCTCGCCCTGAGCTGAGGTTAAACCCACCCACACACGACCTCCTCCACGGGGTCCCACGCTCTGGGCCACTGCACACCTGCCCCGGGTCCCCAGGGGCAGTCCCTACGCCCCGGAGCACAGCGAAGCGATTCCCTCCCAGCCTGTCGGCCTGCTGTTGCCCACTCCTTCCCACAGAAACCATGATCGAGGCTCTTGCCTGCCTTTCCCCCAGCTCCCCTATTTCCCGGTTGAGCAGGGTGCTTCCCTGTGTAGCCCTGAGGGCTATCCCGTGCCCCGCTCTCTTGGGACCCGGGAGTCTCATAGCCTATGTTTTCGTCTCTCGACCCTTTGGCTTTATCGCACCTAAACAGCAACAAAACGTGTTCAGACGCCGTGCTGGTTGAACTTCTTCTCCAAGGCCTTCTCCAGGGGTCTGCAGCACCGCTCCACAGGGGAAGGACATCTTTTCCCAGAGTCCCCCAATCTCATTTGCCTCCTGCTCTCTAATTCCAAAGGGGAGACTTGGGGAGACTGCTCAGCAGCGTGTAGTCCCGCCCACCGCTCCTCCCTTCCTCCTGGACCCCCCACCCCTGCTGCCACCAGCCCCAGGCCCCTGGCTGCTGCATCTCCCTCTTCTCCATGGGCCCCTGTTCCCGCATCCATGAGACAAGGTGACAGTCCCGAGGGCCCCAAGACCATCTTCTCAGTGCACACCCACTTCTTACAGGACTTGGTCCACTCCCAAGGCTTCCCTTTTGAGCTCTGCACTTCTGATTCCAAAATCCTACACTAGCTCCTCCTGCTCGCTCTCCTGAGCTTCCTACCGGTGTGCTCCCCCCCTCACCTCCTGAAACCTGCACCTGCCGCCCCGCCCCGGAGGGTCATCACGAGGACATCAGGACACAGATACGGAAGTTGCGACATGCTCAACATAGAGAGAGGGCCCGGCTTGTGGCCCAGTGACTGCCTGGACTCATGATTTGTCACCGATGCTGTAGAGGGAGGTGGGGAGACGTCAGCTTTACCAGGCGTGGGACGCCAGCCAGAACAGCCCCGACATCACCTCACGCCCCTGCCTCCGTTCACACCTCCTTGTTTGGCCAGCCCAGCTCGGCTGGTCTCCCAGCTTCGCGTCTCTCCTCTCTCAGTCCCTGGGGATCATTCTAACACAGAGAGTCATGGTTATCGACCCAAACTAAAGAAGACTCAGAGCGATGAAGACACTTGCACAAAACTTCTCTTGAACTGTCCATCTGGCCGCCCCATCAGAGGCGTCTCTGCGTGGAGGTCGCCCAAGCAGCTCCAACTTGAACGTATCCACGGCTGAGCTGCTGATACTCTCCCCTGAACCTGCCCCGCCAGAGTCATCCCCTCTTAAGCAACGGTGACTCCCATCTTCCTGCGGCTCAGGCTGAATTCGCTGGGCTCGCCCTCAAGCCCTCTCTGGCTCCCACACCACACGCCCGTTCTTTGAGTGCTGTCCAAACACTCAGACCATATCTCGAATATGACTACCTCTGGCCATTTCCTGGTCCAAAACAATCGTCTCTTGTTTGGGTTATTACGTACCACTTCCTCTGTCTCTCGACTCTTGCCTTTGCTTATAAATAGGTTAGATTGGGTCACTGAGTCTATTCAAAGTCCTCCAAAAACTCCTATCTCAGAATAAAATCAAACTCCTCACTTGTATCTGCAAGGCCCTCGCTGATCTGCTCCCCCTGACGCCCCTCTGACCTCATGTCCTGCCTTACCCTCTTCACCACCCTCCTCAGTCTCAGACATACTAACGTTCTCGAAACACTGCCAGTATGCCCCTGCCATGGGGCCTTTGCCCTTGCTGGTCCCGCGGCCTGGAATGCCCTTTCCCAAGACATCCACAGGAGTCTGTGCACAAATGACTTCCTCTTAGTCATCTTCTTAGTCCAGCTTTTCCTCGGCACCTATCTACAGTTTTCTCTAACTTCAACGAAGCCCAATCTAAAATATTCTTCTACCCTTTCTATCCCCACCTCTTGCTCTATTGTCTATTTTGAGAGTCACAACCGCTAGGATCTTGTTAATTAAGGACTTCTTGTGCTCGAATGTAAGCTCCATGAGGGCAGGAATCTTTGTTTAAGTCACTGTGTCCTCTGCCCCTAGAAGAGCGCCTACACGGAAGAGGTGTTCAGTGAGTGTGTTGCTGGATGCATGAAGTTCGCTGAGCCCACCCTCTGACCTCTCCAGTGACCAGCAAACACCCCTCGATTTGACCTGACAGTGATGCTTCCAGATGCCCCCCACACCTTCCGCTTACCTGAAGACCAGACCCCTGGGTGCTGGTTCCCTCTGGCTCTTCTCGTGCCTGGAAAAAAGACATTGCAGTGGGAGGCCCAGGGTGTGAGACCAGAATCAGGGACCCTTATACTCCCCCTGGCCCCCCGCCCCTTCAGGTGGTCAGTGAGCCTGATGCAGAATCCTACCTCTTCTTCAGGAAGAAAATCAGCAGACCCACCGGGATGAGAAACAGGGTGACACCAACAATGGCTCCCACGATGACCTCTGGGGGAGGGGGCGTGGGGACCTGTTAAAGTCAGCCTCATCTACTGGCACCCTGTCTCTCCTGCCTCCATCCTGGCCTGGACAGTGACCAGTGGGCCCGCAGGGCAGATGCGAGGGCAGCAAGGGAGAGGAGAAAGCCTCTGGATAGAGCCCCACCTCCCACCCAGCCTTCTCCTGGAGCCTGTCCAAAGACATCATTTGCTTGGGCAGCCTGGTTCCCGGAGTGACTCAGCCCCTCCTCGGCCTATGCTAATCGTCCTCAGCGAGGGCTTTGCCCCCATAGAACACATCACCAATGTCTGGAGACACTGAAGCTTGTCACAACTGGAGAGGTGGTGCACTAGTGTCCAGCAGGGGGAGGCCGGGGTACTGCTCGAAATCCTACAAGGCACAGGACAGCTCCCCCAGCAAAGAATGATCCGTCCCCAAAAGCCAATATTGCCAAGGTCAGGAAGCCACTGTCTGGCATTGTTGGCATTCCAGGTTCTCCCCAGAATGGAGGCTTGTCTTCTCCAAGGTTCTGTTTGCTAGCAGGAGGGCTCGCCCACAATGGTGGGGCTGAAGTTCTGGGTCCTGGGCTCTCACGGGCACAGATCTCCCGGGATCTGTCCTTACACACCTGGTCTTGGCAAAGACTCCAGCCCATAGCCTGCCTCCATAGCTGTGGTGGCCCCAAGCTGCAGCTTCCCAATAGTCTCGGCAACTAGGACCTGTCAACAGGTCTGGTAGGTTCTGACACAGCCTGGTGGGGAGGCCATTCCCCTCATGGACCTGGTCCCCCACAGACCTTGCTTGCTAAGCAAGAGACCCTCCCCAGCAGTAGGGTCCAGAGAAGCCCAGGAGTGATGAGCATCCACTTATCCTTGCCCTGACCTGCCATTTCTCCCCAGATCACAGACCCAACCTTATAAGAGGTCCTGATTTATAGGAAGAGACTGAGAGGGCGCAGCGAAGCCTAGGGCCATGGTCAAAGTTTTACCACCAGAGATTTCCTGAGTAAGAGTCTCAAACTTATCCCAAACACCCCAGTGATGAGTGGAAAATGGTGTAACCATGTTGGAAAAAATTTTGGCAGTGCTCCGAAGGATAAACACAGAGTTGCCCATCTGATCTCATGATGGGTCCTCTGGGTATATACCCAAGAGAAGTAAAGACATGCGTCCGCACAAAATCACATACATGAGTGTTCATAGCAGACTTACTCATAACAGCCAAAACGGAAACCACCCAACGGCTCCAACCCTAGACAAGTGGATAGACAAAATGTGGTCTCTCCATACAATGGAATACTATTGGGAGATGAGAAGGGAACTGATCACCGACACATGCTACACTGATGGACCTTAGAAACGGTCTTCCAAGTGAGAGAAGCCAGCCACAGAAGACCACATATTGTTTGACTGTGTTTTTAGGAAATATCTTCAACGGGCAAATCTACAGAGACAAAAGGTGAATTTGAGATTCCCTAGGCTAGGTTGGTGGGGAAATGGGAAAATCAGGGGGTGACAGCTTAAGGGGGCGACCTTTCTTGGGTGAGTAAGGAAAATGTTGTGTGTGAAGGAAATGGGGTGGCACAGTGCCGTGGACACTCTGGAACCATGAGCTGTGTACTTTAAGTGGGTGCATTGGGTCATATATGAATTATGTCCCAACAAGGCTGTGTGAAAGAAAGCAGAAAGCAAAGCAAACAGAAAAACACATGGGACCCCTTAGGTAATGGAGACTGCTCCCAGCAGAGCCTGATGGGGTCCCTGTAGCTCCCATCCCCATGGAGCTCTACTCACCTGTGCTCTCAGTGCGGCAGGTCACAGAGGCAGACGGGGCCCTCATTCCATCCCAGATGGTTGTGACAATGGCTGGGTAGGACTGGGCCGGCCAGAGGCCCCACACAGACACCCTCTTCCCACAGGATGACCTGTTCTGAAAGTCCTGCTGTCCACCCACCTGCAACTCAAAGGCCTCATAGCCTCCCTGGGGGCAGGACCAGGTCAAGCTGACCCCATGGCCCCGAGAGGTACTGATGCAGGAGGTGATGGTGACCGGGCTTGGAGCTGGGAGGAGAGGACAGGAAGAGTCAGTAGGAGCCACATAGGGGGGCTTTCCATCCCCCCCACCCCTACTTCCCACCTGTGGTGCCAATTCTCTGAGAACTAGCCCATCCTTTCCTTCCCAGAACCAAAACCCCGCTTCATGTCTCATCTTCTGTCCTCCCCAAAGGGACACCAACAGACCCTTCAAACTGCAACTCCCATGAGCCCTGCATGCTCTATCACTGCAGCTTACGAAGTCATGGCCCCATGACCTGATGGGATTTGGAGTCCACTCACCTCCCACTGCCCCCAGGTCTGACGTAGGCACCCACCAGGTAGAAGGGGGCCCACCTCACCTGTGGATTCAAGGAGGCCCTGTGCAGAACTGGCCACGTTGTTCCTCCCTGCCCACACGCTGAAGTTATACAGAGTTCCGGGTTCCAGGCCCTGAACCTCATAGCAGGTATCATTGGTCCCTCCTGTCTGGTTGGTCTGATGTCTTTGGGGGTCTTGGTCTCCCTGGGGATGTCCCCCAGCGGCCCACTGGACCCAGTATGTGTAGGCCTGAGAGTGGAGGTCTGTGGGGGCCTTCCTCCCCAGGGTGATGGAGCTGTCGGTCTGAGCTTCCTTGTGCAGATCTGTGACCCTGTTGGGAGCTGCCAAGTGAGGAGGGGTTGTTGGAAACACTCCACACCGGCTCTGCTCCAAAGCACCTGTAGGCATACACGCTTGGTGAGGGGTCCAGTGTCTCAGCCTCCCCGGCTCCTCTCCTCCAGTGTCTGGGGTGTTGGGTCTCCCTCCTGTCCATCCTCCCAGCCCACTAGACCCCATACCCAGAGGTGGGGGATGAGGCCAAAACAGAGCTGGCGGCCGACCCTGGACATCAGAACCTTGGACTGGGATATTTCAGGTATTTCTTGTTTTCTGAAGCTTTAACTCTCAGAGGAAGGTCAGGAAAATGAGGTGATTGCACACCCCCATTGCTAAGGAGAAACACACCCACTTGAGAGCAGCTGAATGCTCCGGTTCCTGGGAAGGATCTCAGAGGCCTGGAGCAGCTCCTTTCTACAACCCCAGAATAGGAGTGAGTCCCACCTGTGGGCACATCAAAGACTTGGCTATCGTTGCTGGCCCTGTTCCTTCTCGTCTGGATGACGAAGGTGTACTGGGCCCCACTTCCCAGGCCCTCCTCTGTGACCCATGTTCCCGAGATGTTCAGGGTCTCACTGGTGAAACCTGCTTCCCACCAGCTGGTGTGGGTGGGTGGTCTGGGTCCAGGGAACGGGTCCAGGTTCCGGAGACAAAGCTCATGCTGTGTCCAGAATCTCCAGGTTTGTCACCAGATGGAGCATGAAGAGAGGGAGCCGGGTCCGAATTTCCACATCCCTAACCACCTGCGCCACACCTGGACACACCTGGCTTCGAAGGAGGGTGTTCCCTAGAAATCGGGCCCAGAAGCTAGAGGCCTAGGATGGGGCATCAGTCTGGGGACCCACTTCCCTGATCTTGAAGCCTGGGGCCCCATGGACCTCATTTCCTCTTCTCCTCCTTACAGTCAGCTTCCAGGGTCCTGTGGACACTGTCTGTCTCAACAAGGCCACGGGAGCATGGGCTCCTATTGGAGCACTATCTTCACTAACCAGCTCCTACTGTTGCCCCGAAGCCGGGAGTGGTCTTGGTGAGTCCTCACCTTGGTGACTGCGTGGGTTGCCTTGTGTCCCTCAGGAAGATATGTCCACGTCCCAACCCCTGGTGTCTGGGAATGTGACCTTGTCTGGAGATAGGGTCTTCGCAGTTGTAGTCAAGTGAAGATGAGCTCCCATGAGTGAGTCCCAAATTCAATGACTGGTGTCCTTAGAAGGAGAGAGAAATTTGGACACAAACAGGAAGAACATCATGGGAAGCCAGAGGCAGAGACTGGCATGATGAGTCTCCAAACCAAGGAATGCCAGAGATTGCCAGCCATCCCCAGATGCCAGAAGAGGTGAGAAAGGATACTTGAGGCTCCAAAGAGAGGGTGACAACAGCTCAATTTTGGAATTCCAGCCTCCAGAACTGTGAGACAACATGTTTCTGTTGCCTTAAGCCCCCAGTTGGGGGTACTTTGTTATGGGGGCCTCGGGAATCAAATGCAATGACCTTTCTCTTTCTCTTTGGGAGGGTCAGCCCTAGGGAGGGCCATTTGTCACCTGCAGACACACAGAGGGTCTCCCTGGAGCTGCTCACTCGGTCCTGTTCTGCCCGCATAAAGAATTCATACAACGTTAGAGTTCAAGTGCATCTACCACGACCCAGGTGTCTGGGGTGCTGTAAGGACCACCTGAGATGTTCTCCCTAGACCACTGGATCCCACGGAGGTACAGCTGAGGGCCTGCACCCTCAGGGACCCCCCCCTTTTCAGAGTGATGGAACTGCTGGGCTGAGCCTCTACCGTTAGGTTTCTGACTGGGTTGGATGCTAGAAGGGGGAAGACAGACCTGTTGGGGCAAGACATCAGACAGTGCCCTGCTCCTTCATCCACCCCAAGCCCATCCACAAGTCACAAAATGTACGTTTCCCATCAGCTCTACAGTGAACCCCACAAGTCCTCTACAAGGAACCGCCAGGAGGCTCAGGGGGAGGGCAGCCCAAGCTCCTTCGTCAGCAGTGGGGGTGGAGGAGGTGGGGGCCACTGGTGAGGCTCGGGAAAAGCCACCACCAGCTGGTGAGTGATCCTCTACTCTACGTATGTACACGAGATGGTCTCCATTTTATTTATTCACTCATGCGTCGATGGACGCTTGGGTCGCTCCCACCTCTTGGATATTGTGAGTAACACTGCTTTGAACATGGGTGTACAAGTATCTCTTCGGGACCCTGCTTCCAATTATTCCGGGGATATTCCCTTTAGTGGAATTGCTCGATCATATGGCAATTCCGTGTTTATGTGTTGGGAACTGCGGTGCTGTTTCCCACCATGGCTGCTCCATGTTTCATCCCACCGGTGGCACCCAAGGGCTCCCATTTCTCCCACCCTTGCCAACACCTCTGATTTTTTCTGACCGTCACCAGCCCTGATGGGCAAGAGGTGGTACCTCCTGGTTTTGATTGGCATTTCCTCAATGACCAATGACATTGGCCATCTTTTCACGTGGAACTCACTCACTTCTCTCTGTAGTATGAACTCCTTTCTCCGATAGAGTACGTCTAGCCTGTGTAGACTTCATAAATGTATTTCTATGAGCAAGCCTCCCTGTATAGGCTTCCTTTTCCCCCCTCCGCTCCTCGCCCGAGCGAAACCTTCCTCATTTGCTCGGTCTCTCGGACTCTGCACACGGGCCTACTCACCACGTGAACACCGTCCCCCCTGCCCCCCCGCTGGTACCCGACACCCCACAAGGCATCCCTGCCTGTTCCCACCACCACCACCATTCGTGAACACCTATGTGGCTCATTCCTACTAAATGGCTTTAGGACTGAAATGTCCCAAAAGGGAAGGAAGAGGGAGAGGAAGAAGAGGGAAGAGAAATAGTTCGTCTTTGGTGGGTTTTGTTTTGTGTTTTTGATGAACGAAGTTCTACATTTTCTTAAACAATTTGTTTTGAAATTGTTAGAGACTCTTAGGAAGTTGCAAAAAAAATAGTACAAGAGGCCCCCTGTGAGCTTTGTTCCACTAACCCCCGTGGTAATATCTCAGGCACATAAAGTGCACTATCAAAGGCAAGAACTCGACAGTGATAGAATGCCGTTGCCTGGCTCCAGACCCCTCATTCTTCAGGTTTCACAGCTGTTGTTCTAACAGCGTGTGTGTGTGTGTGTAGTGCTATCCAATTTTAATCTATGCAAAGAACTGTGGAACAACCACCACAGTCAAGATATGGCCCTGCCCTGTCACCGAGGAATGACCTTAAGCCACCTTCTTTTATATTTGACTGTCCCCAATCTTTATCTCCCGACAACCACGGGCCTGTCCTCCATTTTTAAGTGTGCCATTTCTTTTTTCTTTCTTTCCTTTTTTTTTAAAAGATTTTATTTATTTATTTTATTTATTTATTTGACAGAGATCACAGGTAGGCAGAGAGGCAGGCAGAGAGAGAGGGAGAGGGAAGCAGGCTCCCTGTCGAGCAGAGAGCCCGATGCGGGACTCGATCCCAGGACTCTGAGATCATGACCTGAGCCGAAGGCAGAGGCTTAACCCACTGAGCCACCCAGGCGCCCATCTTTTTTCTTTCTTTTTAAGATTTGCTTATTTGTTTTTAGACGGAGAGAGGAGCGGGGTGGAGGGGCAGAGGGAGAGAGAGCGCGTGGAGCCAGACACGGGGATCGATCCCAGGACCCCGAGACCATGACGTGAGCCGAAGTCAAGAGTCGGACATTCAACACACGGGGCCACCCCGGCACCCCAGGTCGGCCATTTCCAGAGTGTGATACCCGTGGACTCCCACAGCAGGAACCCAGCCAACTGACACCTTGATCCGGGCCTTCTGGCCTCCAGGACCTGGAGACACGGAGTTCTGGTGTTTCAGCCACTCCTTCTGTGGCCTCCCGTGGCCGTCCCGGCTCCTGCCGCCACCAGCCGTCACCGCCAATCCCTGACCCCCTTTCTCTCTTTATTGTCCTGTGTCCACGCGTACCGCTTAGGAGCTCAGTCCACATCCGTTCACCATCTGGAACCAGGCCCATCAGTCACCAGACATCTGCAGCTCCCGGGCCACAGGCTCAGTGGGCGAACACAGTCTTCCGGTCCTGAGGGCACCGGGCTGAGGCGGCAGTTGGGGAAAAGGACCCCAGCGTGAGATGAATGCCCCGTGACCAGAGTAGCGATGGGCATGGCGGGAGCTGGGCATGGCGGGAGCGCCGGGGAGGTGCCTGCCCCAGGGCTGAGTCTTCACACAGGAGTAGGCTTTGGTGAGAGGAGAAAGGCCTTGGGAAGGTGACAGGCAGGGGAGGGCAGGTGTTTGGGGGAAGAGCAAGGGGAGACCTGGGACAACTCAGGGGATCTGACAGTATTTTGGTGTGGCCAGAGCTGTGTGTGGAACAGGGACAGGAGGGGGTGACCCTGAGGGGTCAAGTCTGCGGGGCTCAGCCTTGCCTGGACTTCCTTTCGGCATGCCAGGTCGGTGGGCGCCTGGAGGCGGGGGAGAGGCCGCTGGAGCCCCGTGCACTTCCCCATCCCACACCCCACGTGGCCACAGCATCTCTCCCATCTGGCTGTTCCCCAGTTGGACCCATTAGCTCCAGGCCGGCGATCTGGTAAGTGGAAGGCTTTCCCGAGTTCTGGAGTTCTGGGAGCCGCTCTAGCTCGTTAACCAAACCCAAGGAGGGGCTGGTGGGAACTTTTCATCCGCATCCGGTGGGTCAGAAGCCCGGGTGACAGTGAGGATGCGGACTGGTGGGGGGGG
>RCUC01042464.1:0-41617 GCA_003697995.1 Taxidea taxus jeffersonii
CTAGTAGTGCCTTGCCATGTGATCCCCCATAGGCAATTCTTTGGATGTTTGCTTTCTTCTAGGCCATTGGGAGCATGTCACTCTGGCTTTGTCTTCTGCAAAGAAAACTCTCAGTGCCTAAAGGGGTCACCTGATTAAGTCAGACTCATCCAGAATGATCTCAATTTTGTCCACTGTAACATAATTATTGGAGTGGTATTTCATCATGTTTACAGGTTCTTCCCACACTCAAAGAAAAGGAGATCATACAAGGGTGAGAGTCACTGGGGGGGGTGAGGTATACTGGGAGTCACTTTAGAATTCTGCCTATCAGCCCCTACATCCTTGCAGATATTCTTAAAGCTAACCTAGCAAGGTCAGTAGCATGATAGTAACGGTTTCAGACCAGTTGTTACTAGCTTTACCGGAACTGGAAAATTCCTGGGCCTTGTCCTGGTCTGCTAGTAACTGTGGTCAGACAGTTAGTCAGCCAGCAATTGGCAGATAGTACTTATACCTTCTTTGTTTCCTGAGAAAACCATCCATCTGAGACTAGCAGAGCATATCTGGGAGACAAAGTTATTCCACATTACCCCTGTCTCTTGCCCTTTTTGGTGATCTCCCCCCATTAGCCACTGCCTTTTAAAAATTTATTTATTTATTTGAGAGGGAGAGGGAGAGAGAGAGAGAAAGAATCTCAAGCAGACTCCACGCTGAGAGTGGAGCCTGATGGGGAGCTCCATCTCACAACTCTGAGATCATGACCTGAGCCGAAACCAGGAGTTGGATGCTTAACTGACTGAGCCATCCAGGCGCCCCTCTTCCTGGTGATTCCTGAGGGCTGCTGGTCTGAGCAGCATGATCCACCATTACCTGAAGCCTATAGATCTTCGTCTTCTACTCCCACTGCTGCCACCTCTTCCTGTAGTCCTGTTAGCGCACCTTTGTGCTCCCTTTTCCGTGTCAGGAATCCAGTGATATTTAGTCCTTCTCCTCTGCCTCACCCTCACTGTGATTGGCTTTAGGATGGAACAGTGCCTTCCATCCATATTAGTGTAACACTAGCTGCTGTAACAAATAAAACTTTCACATCTCAGTGACTATCATAACCCAAGTTTATTTCTATTTTGCAGAAGAGTCTGATGCAGATGTTTGTAGTTGGTGGGTGGTTCTCCTTCACGTGATGATTCTGGAACCCAGGGTTCTTCTCTCTTGTGGCTCTGCCATCTCATGGAGACAGTGCTTCTTAAATTCTAGTGGGCATCAGTATCTCCTGGAGGGCCCCAGATTGCTGGGCCCCACACCCAGAGTGTCCGACTTAGTACGTCTGGCATGGGGACTAAGAGTGTGCCCTCTCATGAGTTCCCAAATGATACAGATGCTGCTGGTCCAGGGGCTACCCTGGGAACAACTGCTCTAGGACTCTGGGGTCCTCAGTTTCTAGTCTAAAGGAAGAGGAAAGAAAGAACACAGGTGTGCATCCTTTCTTAAATGCTTTAGTCCAGAGTGATAAACAATTTCCTTTCTCATTCAGTAGATGAGAGAATTAGTCACACGGCCAGTCCAGAATACAAACATAGTTCAGAAATGTAGTCTTGGGGGCTCCTGGGTGGCTCAGTGGGTTAAAGCCTCTGTCTTTGGCTCAGGTCATGATCCCAGCGTCCTGGGATCAATCCCCGCATCCTCCTCTCTCTCTGCCTGCCTCTCTGCCTACTTGTGATCTCTGTCTGTCAAATAAATAAATAAATAAAATCTTAAAAAAAAAGAAATGTAGTCTTGGGCTGCACAACTGGGTATCAATGACAACTCTATGCCATGCAAAAGGAGTGGGGACACAAATTTTAGTGGAACACCTAGCTATCTCTGTAGTAACACCCAAGTTAGAACTGTTTTGAATCAATTGAGTCTTATGGTCCAAAAGACTCAAGTAGACACTGTCAAAGCTCAAAGACAAAATTATTTTGTACCAGGGACCTCCATGGCCCAGCGATTGCTATGGGATGTGGTCTGACTATGAGCTGCCAGGCCCAGCTCAGTCCTATGAGATCCCACACTTCCACTCCCTGTTTTGAAGGACACATTTTTCTTCACTTTACAGGAAGCTCCATCCGATTTCAGGACACAACCCCAAACCAATGACCAGACTAAATGGGCCATGAGACCTAAAAGATGCATCAGTATTGGTGTCTACCTCCAGATCACGAGGACTGCTGGGCTTCCCCACTTCCTGCTGCCATGTTCAGTAACAGTGATGTCATTTCCACAGTCTGGGGCACACGTTTTCACTCTCTGCCTCCAATTCTTCTCAAGATACTTCCAACATTTGAAGGAGTTCTGGGGGATGATTACCTCTATCTACCACCAAACATCCAATCCATTGTTGGTAATACACAACATTTGAATTTTCTCATGGAAGAAATGGATCTCCAATGATCGTCCCCTTCCATCTCTTGCCCCAGCATGGCTACTTCTGGCGAAATGGCACCCATCACTCAGCCAGGTTGTTATTGCACAGAGCACAGAGCACAGTGTTTATGGAAAGATTTTCAACTTCCTATGTCTACAAGGAATTAACCACCCAGGAATGAAAGAAAGGTATGTTTTCAGTTCCTGTGAAGGGAAAATATTAAAAACACATAAAAATAGTCATGCCGGGAGAACAAGAAGAGCCTCTTCTAACATGAATCCAGAACGTAAAAGGGTTCAATTCATGCTTAGAATTCACAGCACATCATGTCAGATAATGGCAAGACAGTCCTTCATTATTTCATTGAACACAGTTATTCAGCATCTACTATATGCGCTATCATGAGGCTCTCTGGAAAGCTACAACTGATAGGTTTATAGGCCACAGAAACAAAGTGGAAGGGAGATTATTAACAGTGACAATTTGGCTTGCGTCCAGATGACCAACTGATCATTTCAGAGGTTAGTTGCAACTCTGTAGTTTGGTCAGTGAAAATGACTCTAGTTAAAGCCTTGTTCCTGGCATCAGAAAGCCTGGCTTTTGATCTTAGTCCTGTCACTCTCTGGTTGGGTGAACTTGGGACAGGTCAGCTTTCCTTGCCAGCACTTAGTCTCCTCATCTTGGGGATTCCTATGGCTCTTTTCAGCCCCGACATCCCCTGGATCAGATAGATTCCAACCAGAAACTTAGAAATGACTTCACCTTTCCTATTTACATCATCTCAGCTCAGAACATGCAGATCAAGCCATGATTAATTTTATGGTTGAGACAAGGTCCATTTATAGCGTATGGAGGTTTAGTTAAGGCAATTGAAGTGAAGGTGACTGTTCCCTAAATGACCAGAAGCATATAAAAAGGGGAATTTTGTGAACATGAAGAAAAGGAAATTAGGTGACCCAGGAGAGGAAGGAACACTTTCTGAGCCACTGGGGATGAGGCCAGGGGGCATACTTATGTAGATAAAAGAAAGCACGTCAAAGGTGGATTAAATAATAATTCAGAAACCTATTTGGGGGGCACCTGGGTGGCTCAGTTGTTAGGCGTCTGCCTTTGGCTCAGGTCATGATCCTACGGTCCTGGGATCGAGCCCCACATCAGGCTCCCTGCTCGGTGGGGAGCCTGGTTCTCCCTCTCCCACTCCCTCTGCTTGTGTTCCTTCTCTCACTGTGTCTCTCTCTGTCAAATAAATAAAATGTTAAAAAAAACAAACAAAAACAAACAAACAAACAAAAAACCTATTTGGTGCTGGATGCTTTATAAACATTAGCTCTAATTTTAACTGTATCCCTGCAAAGTATGTATTAGCATCCCCATTTTACAGATGGCAGAAACCGAACTGAAGATAAAGCTAGTTTTCCCAAGGGCACCCAGATGGAAGTAACAGCCACGTCTTGCTGATTCCAGAACCTGTGTCTATTTTTTTCCCTCATACTCTCCACTGCCTCTCTGGTTAATGACTTAACAGTATTCCTAAAGCATAAAAGTAAGAATATTTTTTGGTAAAGATCAACAGAAGGAGCAATTCCAGACAGCGGGTCAAATATCATGCCAAGAGTTCACCTGCTAAAGAGTGAAACAGGGCAGTGGCCAGTCTTTATGATTGTAACCTAAAAAAAAATGTACAAAAATATAAACTGCTATATTTATCTGTCAGCGATACTTAAGGAAAGAATATCAATATCACAGCCAGGGATCTCAGCAAATGGTGGATTTCATATTTACTTACATAAATAGGTTTCAGCTTCCAGTTCTGGCAATACTAGGATCGAGATAACCCAAAAACCCATTTTCCACAGTTATCTAGAAAGAAAGAAATATTTATTTGAAAGAATAGATGTGTATGTGGGGAATTGACAGGGGCTGTGAATGAGAAGTGTACTGAAAACTGGGACAGGAAGCTTGTGAATGATGATGTGAGTGCCTTGGGGTGGAGAGCGACACTGTCTCGGTACTCGAGGGTCTTAGACAATTTAATGCCCATTTGTCAGGAGTGGGAGCTAGTGCTTTGGGTCCTGTGAGGCACGAGTTGGACCTGAGATATACCCATAAAGCTGGAACCCTCGGTGTGAAGGTAGGTTAGAAAAAAATCTGCCAGCTGTCGGGGAGGCATTGTCTGTCTCGATCTAGGCTCTGAGTGGAAAAAAGTATCTCCTAAGAAATTTCAACCTGTATCTCATGAAGGTTGGGAAATGAATATATATTACTTCTGTGGTCCAGGAACCCCCAAGTGAAGCGATTGTTATAAAAATGATAATGAAACCCTTGGAGAGCTTAGTAGAAACAGAACCCCAAATATGACAGGACACCACATCAATCAAGTCTTACAGAATTCCCACACATAAGGCTGTGCTTAAGATGAGCTCACAACTCAAAAATACAAATCAGTTGAAGAAATAATCCTCCATGAACAAGACAGAACAGGACTGGACACCCAAGAATATCTGATAATATAAAAATCTATTAGAGACGCTGATAGTTTTATATGTCAGTCTGACTGGGCTAAGGGATACCCAGACAGTCGGCAAACTATTATTTCTGGGTATGTCTATGAGAGTGTTTCTGGAAGAGATTAGCATTTGAATCCACAGACTGAATGAAAAAGATTGCTCTTGCCAATGTGGATGGGCATCACCCAATTTGTTGAGGGCCTGAAAAGAACAAAAATGTGGAGGAGGGGGGCAAATTGGCTCTCTGTTTGAGCTGGGACAACTATCTTTTTTCCTCCTTAGACATTGGCCCTCTTGGGTCTCAGGCCTTTGGACTCAGACTGAATTACATCACCAGATTTCCTTGTCCTCCTGCTTGCAGATGACAGGTCATGGGATTTCTTGGTTCCGTGATTATGCAAACTAATTCCTATAACAAATTTCTTTTTATACATATTTCTCTATATCTTATTGGTTTGGTTTCTCTAGAAAACCCTAATACAGAGACCATAAAATTAGCATATTTGCAATTATTTAAAAATGTAGAAAAAGACAAACCGGGAGGGGGGTGAAGATCTCAGACACTATGAAAAAGAATATGCATATTTGAAAAACGATTAGAACTAGAAATAAAAATATAGTCATTGAAATAAAAATCTCAGTGTATCGTTAAATAGGAATTATTGAACCTGAGAATGATATCAATGAATTACCCAGGATGCAGCACAAAGAGATAAAAATAAGAAAGGGAGGTGAAAAGATTTGAAGTAGATAATAAAAAAAGTCCCATACACAACCAATAAGAGTTCCAAAAGGAAAGAACAGAGAGAATGTGGGAGAAGAGATAGTCAATGACATAATAGGAATTTTCCAGAATTGATGAAAGATGGATTCAGAATGCACAGTAAGTCCTCAGCAGGCTACGTAAAGTAAACCAAACCACATCATGGTAACAATCTAGAGAAAGAGAGCATTTTAAAAGCAGAGAGGAGAGATAGGGAGTCTAAGGAAGAACGTTAAGACTGGCAGCAGATTTCTCACTAGCAACAATAAAAACTAGAAGACAATGGAATGACAGCTTCAAAATGCTGAGTGAACACAATTTAGTTAGAATTCTATACACTGTGAAATTATTGATTAAGAATAAAGTTGAAACAGACATTTTCAGACAAACAAAAGCTGTCTACCACTAAGAGATTGTCTTTGAAAAGGCTCCTGAAGGATATACTCCAGAAAAAGGGAAAATGGTCCTATGGAGTAAGTGTACGATGCAAGTGATGATGTTAAACAAATAAGATGGGGGGTGTCGATTTGTGAAATAATAGCAACGCTCTCTCATTTGAAGCACCAAGCAAAATAGGACAATGATACCATAAAAGATTCAGGACTATGATTTGGAATAGAAGTACTCTAAGTACTCTCCTGTTTAGTAGGAGAGCAGAGCTATTGATTAACTGAACACTTTAGGTCAAGTATGTATTTTAAAATTTTCAGAGTAACATGAATGGCATAGAAATAGAGTAAATAATTTCCAAACCACTAGAGGGGAAAAAGGAAAATAAAGAGAACCCAGGTAATCTAATAGAGGAAATGGAGGACAAAAGAAGCAATATAGTAAATAGGTAGCACAGAATAAGATAGCACACACAGATACACCAAATCACTCATCAAAGCAAATGGACTAGATACTCTGATTACGAGATATATGGAAAGTGAAAATGATTTTATAACTCAAGAAGCATGTGGCTCTGTTAAAAGGTAAGACACCCCCTTCTACCAAGCACATTCATATCAATTCTGAGCACAAATCTAGTGATGCCAACATAGCGATGGGGTGGGAAGGGAAACTAAAAGGAGAATGCTACAGGACTTCTGTTGTTTCAGGGGAAATGTATCTATTCCAGTTGTGTGCTTACATAAAAATCATTCCAAAGCTTAGTGACTTAAAATAACTGCAATCATTTCACTATCTCTTGTTATTTCTGTGGGTCAGGAGTTCTGGAAGGGCTTGGCTGAGTGGTTCCGGCTTGGAGATGCTCATGTGGTTACTGTTTGCCTGTGGCTGGAGCTGGAGTGGCAGGGAGCCAAAGCCACTGGGGGCTGGGTCAGGCATCTTTCTCTCTTCTCATGGTCTCAGGGCCTCTCCACCCATGTGGACTATTTGGGCTTATAGCATGGCAGACTTGTGGGTAGTCAGACTACTTAAATGGTGGTTCAGGGCCCTAGCACAAGTGATCTAGCAAACGAGGTAGATGTGGCATTACATTTTTTTTTAAGGTAAGACTTGGTAGCTTTTTTTTAAAAAAAAGATTTTATTTATTTATTTGACAGACAGAAATCACAAGTAGGCAGAGAGGCAGGCACAGAGAGAGGGAGAGGCAGGCTCCCTGCCAAGCAGAGAGCCCGATGCAGGGCTCGATCCCAGGACCCCGGGATCATGACCTGATCCAAAGGCAGAGGCTTTAACCCACCGAGCCACCCAGGAGCCCCTGGTAGCTTTTTTTTTTTTTTTAATAAACGCATAATGTATTATTAGCCCCAGGGGTACAGGTTTGTGAATCACCAGGTTTACACGCTTCACAGCACTCACCATAGCACATAGTGGCATCACATTTTTGACCTAGCCTTGGAAGTCACAGTGTCACTTCCAACACATTCAAGTTATATTTGAATCACAAGTCCACCCAGATTCCAGGGAAGTGGATAGGAGTCTTTCATGATGAGAGGAATGTTACAGTCCCACTGTAGAACACTACTGTGGGATGCAGAATTGTACGTGGAATGGAGGGACGTTGTTGGAACCTTCTTTGGAAAATACAATTGCCCACAGTATGGGTGTTGGTAAGCTGAACGAATTGATTAAAGAAGCGAGGATAAATAAGCTAGAAGTATCACCAGAGGAATAAACTTAAAATGTAGCTTGTAAGCTAGCAGAGAAATGTGAAACTTTCCATGAAAGTCAGGACAGAAAAAAAACAAACACAAAAAGAAATTATGGCTACTAGAAAATGGGAAATAAGGTAGTACAGTGAATTCATAAAGGTAATTACAATAAATATAAGCGGGCCAATCTCATAGATCAGGAGCCAGCCTGCTAGTGTTTGCTCTCAGCTATTTTGTATTCTTAAAGAATACAGAATAGCTGCAAGCAAAAGAGTGGAAAGACAGATATGCCAGGAAAGAGAAATCCACTAAAGCTGGGGTAGTAATTTTACTGTCTGACAAAATAGAAGTCAAGGCAATGGACACTGAAGTTAGAAAGGGGGTAATATATACTGGGAAAAGGAATACTAGTTCCAGAGTATTTAACAATGATGAACACACACTTATTTATTCACATAGCAAAATGTATGAAATGCCTACAAAATTCTAGGCATTATTCTAGGTTTGAAAGGTACATTCCCTGTAATTAGCAACATAATATCAGGTCTTTAAAGGAACAGTGGGCAGAACTAGAAAACAAAAGAGTTAAGCCAGGAAGAGTAAGTAGATTTCTGTCTCTGAAAACTAATGGCTCAAGAAGACCAAAAAAAGCTATAGAAGATTGGAGCCACACAATTAATGAAGTTTTACTTAATGGTTTCAAATAGAATTTGAGACTCCGCAAACAGATTACACATTCTTTTTGAATGAGCATGGCACATTTACAAAAAAAACCCACCAGGATTTCACCTACCAAAAAGGCCACCTAAGTGATTCCACAGCCTCAGAATCATACAAGTCCCTCTCCCTTTACCTTTCAGCCTAGAGATTTCTCTGCACCAACTTTTGGAAGGCAAAGCAGGAGAAGTTTGAACGACTTTTTGACTCTATTCCCTGCAAGAGTCTGTCTCCCCAAACAAACCAAAACCCAAAGAGCAATAACCATGTCCTGTAGCAATGAACTGGACTGCCCCTATT
Source organism: Taxidea taxus jeffersonii (assembly GCA_003697995.1). NCBI lineage: Eukaryota > Metazoa > Chordata > Mammalia > Carnivora > Mustelidae > Taxidea > Taxidea taxus. The sequence continues at coordinate 8,773 of RCUC01042464.1, forward strand.
TTTCTAAACAAGAGTAATTTCTGTTGGCAGGGACTGTCTCTAGTTATCTTCAGTTCTGGTTTCACCTTTGTTCTGGGTTTCCTCGGGAGAAACAAAATGGCACCAGGCCAAGAAAGAGAGTTTGTTCCCCTGTGCCCTGAGAAGAGCTTTCACCCCTATCTGGCTTTCCCGGTGGCTGCTTGGGGTAACAGAAGCGTTTCCGGTGGCAGTGTGGGTTTTCCTTCACACCAAGCTAGACCTTCCCACTTGAGAACAAGGTCATGGGATTTGTGAACTGCCTCAGTCAGAGACTGCCTTTCGACTGCCAGGCTTTAGGAGGCAATTCTGCCATCAGCTACTAAAGGTGTCACCAGAACTTCACCAACAGAAATCCGAAGCCTCCAAGCCAAAGCATCTCAACTTTTGTTAATAGGGAGGCTGTCTTTGGAAAGGCTTCTTGGGTTCAGCGCCAGCCTCAAAGTGTTGACATCAAAGTTCATCCTTGTTGTTAAGTAGTTTCCCACTGAGGACAAAATTGTAGACCTAAAATCTATCCCCAGTGTGTTTCTTTCCTTCCTTCCTTCTTTCCTTCTTTCCTTCCTTCCTTCCTTCCTTCCTTCCTTCCTTCCTTCCTTCCTTCCTTTCTTTCTTTTTTAAACTGCTTTGTTGAAGTATGCTAGATGTACCAAAAACTGTATATATTTAATGTATACAACTGGATGTGTTTGGGAGATAGGTACACACCCGTGAAACCTTCATCACCGAAGGTGCCAGAAACGAACCCACTGCCTCTGAAAGTGTCCTTTTACCGCCTTGGTTTTCTTTCCTTTCTGTGCGAAGAGTGCTTAATGGAAGATCTACTCTCTCCGTGCGTTTTTAAGTATACGATGCAGTGTTGCTAATCACAGGCCCTGTGTTGTGCCCCCTTTTTGTAATTAGAAGATTCTCCCAACTCCACGCCCCAGACCTACCTGGGGTGGGGGGGCAATTTTCAGGGCCAGGGCTGAGCACTTCTTTTTCTTTCACCCAAATGTTTATTTTGGGAAAATTTCACAAATATATGCTTGTTTAAAATACTTCAAATAGTAGTACCCACCCCCCCACCATACCTTTATTCTAAAAAAAAAAAAGAAAAAAGACTGATCCAAAGCTGAGGCAGACAAACAGAACTTCAGAAATCTACAGGATGATTTCTGTCTTATTCCTGGATAGCAGCCTTTCAGACATAATTCTCAACTCTCACCTACATATTTAAAAAATAAATGAGTCTTTTGATTGGCATTTGGAGTATTGGAACCTGAACCCCGGCTTTATTTTTAAAGCCTGTTCCCATTTGTATTCACAGGCGAGCTTTGCTCTCTGGCCCCATCCTTGCCTTTTGACATTTAGGTGTTACCCGAGGTAATAAGTGGCCCAGATTTTAGTCTCTGAAGTGGAGATGGGGTACCTCCATCCTGCTTCCTGGGTTACCACTCAAGGGTTTTCACATGTACAGCTCTGTACTTAATGGTATGTAGTCGTTAATTTGGCTTCACGTTTGCAAACGCCTGTAAAAACGATCAGTTTTTATAGAAGCTTCTTGTGTGCGGACTTCAGCTAATGCATTCATTCCCATGACTGCTTTCTACTTGCAGTGAGCAAGGCGTCTGCGTTTATGGCCCCCGACCTCCATCCCTGACCTTCCTGGTGGGCGTGAGCAAACTGTTCAGGGCCATTTCTCTCCCCTACCAACTGTTACCTTGAACATTTTCAAATCTTTAGAAAAATAGAAAAATTGTACAATGAGCATGCATACACCCTACATCTCAATTCCCTATTATTTTTGCCACATTTGCTTTTCTGTCTGTCTGTCTTTCCCTTCAACCACTGAAAAGTAATTTTCGGGCAACAGGATAGTTCACCTCTTAGTATTTCAACTGTATTTCCTCAAAACAAGGACTTTCCCCTTCATGAGCATAAGACCAGTTCGAGGACTTTGTAGTGATATAAAAATATTGCCTAATACATCTCCATATTCAAATTTTGTCAATAGTGCCTCAACTGTACTTTGTAGCATATTCCTTTCCTGATCCAGAATCCAATCAAGGATCAATATTGCATTTAGTCGTCATGCCTCTTTAGCCTCTTTTAATCTGCTTCTTCAAGGAGGCTGGTTCCTTTTGATGGGGAGTAGTATTTAGAAACCAAGATCTAGGTGGGCTCATTCGGACCGAATACTCCTAAGCCGCATGTAATGGCTATTGAGGACACAATGGCAACCCACTATTAATCAGAATTGGCTCCTAGCTTTGTGCCTCATCTTCTGCTAACTCAGGAAGGCAACCTGGGAGTTCCTAGGGAAGGGTGTGCTAGGTGAGTTTGGAGTCAGACAAACGCAGATCTGATCCCCCTCTCCCCCTGGCACACGAGCTCCAGAAACTTATATGAAGTCACCAAGCCTGTCTTCTCATCACTAGAATGAAAAATCATTGTACTAATTTCACTGTGTTGGGGTTTAAGATTAAACAAGGTAACAAGGCCAACCTGTCATCATGTTCATTTATTCAACATAGATTTATTGAGCGTGCCTTCCACTGGGCTACATGGCGGAGATACAATGGCGCGCAAAGCTAGAGCAGGCTTCCTGTTCTTATAGAGTTTACCATCGAGTGGGGGGACATCCACCCAACGTCTGTCTTGTTCAGGTTATAATCCTGCAGATGGAAAAGCAGACCCTATATCTTACTCATTTGGGTACCTTCGAGGTCTGCACGGTGTCTGGGCACACAGGGCTGGTTGGACATTTTTGGAACTGGCTTTAGAAACAGCCAACTCCAGAGATTCCTTGGGAGCTCTTACTTTATTTGGATCCTTAAAAGCATTCTCAAACCAAGTCTTTGGCAGGTGAAATCTGAAATGAATCTCTTTTGACGAGTAGTGGGGCTTACGCGGATTGACGACATCCACCAAAGTTTTTCCAAGAGATGGCAAGTGAAGTCCCATGTTCTATTAATCAGTCAACTGGTGAATGTTTTCTGAGTGCTTACTATGTCCAACACTAGCATTTGAAATGTAGAGAAGTGGAAGTCTCCATCCCATGTCTCAAAAGCTTAGTTCGACAGAGGAGACAAGAGGAGTGAGCACACACAGTGCCCTGTGATCGTGCAGGAAAGAACACTCTTCATAGGAGAAGCCAGAGTGGGACCAGGATGGCCATCAACTTGCCCGTAGATTCAATCAAGCTTGGGGGGTGTTGCAAAGTCTTAGGTGAAGGAGGGAAGGATGGGTAGGTAGGTCGTGGGAACCACCTGAGCAACCATGTGGACATGGGGCTACAATTCAGCTGAGCAAACGTTGGCTTGTGCTTTTTGCCATGTTCAGAAAGGGGTGACCCCTTACCAGATGAACCACGGGCAATTCGCTCTAGAGCACTGCATCCTCGCCTATCTTTAAACCACTGATTAGAAGAAGGACGTGGAAGAATGCTCCTGGGGGCAGTTTACGAAGGGATTAGCAAAGGCAAGGAAAGCGAACGCCAGCCGAAATAGCCCCGATGAAGCCACCCACCACAGTGGTGGAGAAAGCCAAAGGCTCTGGAGTTCCAGGCTGGCACGGCAGGGGTCTACCTGTGTGACCGCAGGCAAGCTATTTGACCCTCTCCGGAGGCTCAGCTTCTTTCCTTGGCAAGCGTGGATCATGACATCCACCTGCCGGGTGGTTGAAGTGACGTAATACATGTTGCGATCGCTCTCCCCCAAACTTGCCAGAGGCCCCAGCCCATCCAATGAGAGATGCCTTCCACAGCTTCCCGCTCACACCTCGTGTTTCCCAGGAAGCCTCAGAGCTCAGCATCCACGCAGGGAGAGGAGACCCCCGGACTCCATCGCCCCCACTCCTCTCTGCCTGAGAGCAGATGGTAAGGAGAGAAGACAAAGCCAGGCAGGAGAAGTGGCAACTTGCTCTTGAACGGGCTGGCAGCCCCCCTTTCCCTCCCACCCTCACCCTGGGCTGGGAGCGCGTGCTGGGAAGAGGATTAAATCAATGCCAATTCACATCTCTCCAGAAGCTGGCTCCCTGATCCGAACTAATAAGCAAATCATTAGTGAATTAGGGCTGGGGAGGGCTCGACACAGTGCTCCTTAACTCCAGCTGTAAGACAAGCATAAAAGCCCCAACCCCCTTCCTTGGCGACCTCAAAACGCTCACACCGAGGAGATTTTCTGTGCTAAAGCAGAGAGCAAGTTCTCAACCCCGAGTTGCCCGACCAAGCCCCAGGATCCTTGGGGGACCACAGGGGGCAGCCAGCACCTTTTTCCCCTCCGAATGCTGGTTACCAGACCCTGCACCACAAAACCTCCCCTCTCCCACCAGGCCACTAATCCTGTGTTCTCTGCCGTATCAGGGTCCAGGGGCCTTTGGAACCAGGCATGCCAAGCTGTGTCCCTCCCTCCCCGGCCCTGGGCACAAACTTGGCCCCCTTGCTTATTTCCCGGTGAAAGCCCATTATCTCTCATTTACATCTAAACTAGCTTTTCATACTATTTTAAAGGCTGCTCCTCCCCTTCTGTAATCTCCCTGCGAATGAATTAAAAGTTGATTCTTGAAACGCACAAATCTTGGGGGCAGTTTCTTTTTCCTTCTTATTTAAATCATATGCTGTTTTGGACTAACCCTTTTATTTCCTCCCAATTATGATTTCTGGTGTGTTTTCCAGAGCTTTACAACATGGCATCTGATTATACACAAAGCTTCAGAATAAAGCCCTGTTTTTCCCTTCATTAACGACACAAAGGATGGCTGTGTGATCCACACAGCACTTTGTGATTTAATGCAGCTTTACCGTCTAAATCACACCCGGCTTGGGCAAAGCAGATTTGGGAGTGAATCAACGCATTTTCTTGCTGCCAGGAGCTCCCTTGCAGATTCCAGCAAATTCTTTCACCACACGGAATTAGCATTTGATTAAGCTCTGCAGACACGTTCAAACTTTTACCACTGAGCGCCGGCAGGGCTGCGGTAATCTCCCGAGAGGGGGAGGCACCAAGAGCAGCCGCTGCCTCTCGTCCCCTCCCCCGCCCCCAACGGGGACACTACGCAAAATTGTGGGAGTGGTGGGTGATGGATGAGCTGAGAGAGGGGGGTGCCGGAGAAATGTGAGGGCTCCTGAGAGAGCAGGGTGGGGGGCTGATGGGAAGAACATCAGATGCGTGCTTGGGTGGCAACCATCCTTTCTGCCCCAAACTGGCACTAGACGGGCTCTCAGCCAGTGGGCTCAGCTCACCACTGAGGCACTTTGATTGCACGATTCTCTGGATTCTCTGACACAGGGAGATGGGACCTTCCACCAGAACCCCCGCCCGGCCCCAGGTTAGAGGGAGTGGGGAGGGTCACCCTCAGCGCTCCTGCCCAGCCCTGCGTCCAGTCCTCGGGATTCTGCTGCTCCTCCCGGCCACCTCCACCCACGCAGGCTCATGATTCACTTCCAGCAGAGCTGCGAGTAATGCCTCCCAACAGCCTGGGTTTAAAATCTCGTCCGTTTCCATTATGCAAATGTGAGAAACGGAAGTTTATCAAACTGGGGCTTTGTACCTAGAAAGCGGGCGTGCCAGCATGGGGGGGGGGCTATAAAGGCTTTATTGCCACAACTTTGGGGTGATTGCTTCTCTCGCAAATGCCAGGAGCACGATTGAATTATGCAGGTCTTCCCAAACAGGTGGCAATAAAAACTTTACAACCTCCCACACCATCACATATTTTGTTTATGCCTCTTAGGTGTCTTATTTTGTTAGAGGATTTTTTTTGTACCCTTCTGTTACTATGGAAACGGGAGTAGGTGGAGTTGGTTCCAGGATACCTGTTAAGGCAAACACAAGGTAGATCAGTTGTCCTTGCGTGCTCCGATTCTATCCTCTGTTTGAGGAAATAGCTGGGTTTCTAAGTGATAACAAGAACCGATTAGCTCCGGAATGTCACGGCCATTCCAGAGTCCCACAGCATCCCTGTGGGGGAGAAAAGGAACGTGAGAAAAATGTCCATTTTACAGATGGTGAAACAGGTATGAAAATCGTCTTTCCGACAGTCAGATAGCAAGTTGGCCACACCGGAAGAAAAGAGAAAGTGCAAAACAAGTGTATCGTCCAGGAACCTGTTTGTCCAGGGTCCTCCTAGGGCTACAAAACCAAAAATCATGTCTGGGTTTTGGTAACCTGAGGGGGGTCAGGCTGTAGTGACATCTGCTGGCAAAAGTGGAACTGGCCAAAGCAGGTTTTTCTGTTGCTGGCAGCTGCCGCGCCAGGAGCCAGGGATTTATGTCCCTGGCGAGGGCTTGTGGATGGCGCGGTGGGGAAAATGCCTTGTGCAGCCCCTTCTTAATGTGATATGGAAGACAGGCACAGCTGGGTTGGGGTGGGGAGGGTCCAGACGCCAATGGTCCCAGGTACTCCCTCAATTGCAGGGAGGTACAATTCACCAATGACATAGAGGACATACCCGAGATGGAGCTCCTGGATTCTGTTTTTGACGAGAAGAGGTTTCCTGATTTGTGTGTCCTGTTGCGCTCTCTGATTTGGAGACAGGTTGGGATTCCCATTCCTTATGCAAAAGGGGGTGAGGAAAATGGGTAAGGGGGTTAGGAAGAATCTGAGAGATACCCACTGAAGAAGCCATCAGCAACCACAGAAATGAGGGGCTCCTGCAAAGAAGATTTTTTTTCCTGGGGTGCCCCTGTGTAGACAAGGATGTCCCCGCCTCAGGATGAGGAAGTTGGTCTAAGAGGTTACTGGACGCGGGGAGGAAGACCTGGCCTTCATAAACCCTGGAAAACCTTCTGTACTGGCTGAGCTTTGGTCTCACCATTTAAGGAAAACAAAATGTAGTGCCTGTCTAAGCTCTTTCCCTCAGGGATATGTCATGAGTAAAAGCGTGATAAGCTTCAATGTTTGTAGAATTTTACACTCAACGAAAGGCTGTCATGTGTTTCTGTCCTGCCAGACCCATTGCCTGGAGATCTCTTCTTCAAGGAAGTCTTATCCCCCACCATCTCAGAGGTCACTGCCAACTGGGGCAGAATTTGTGGCCCCTAAGTGACAGGCTAGGTACAGAAATGGAATGAGCATTTAGAAACTTAATATGACAGAGTAATTTTACTTCGATCAAATCCAAGTACTCTAACTTGGGGCTCATAACATTTTATTTTATTTTTTCCCCTCAGGAATTCATTTTCCTTGTATTTGACCCAAGATTTGCCTGTGACAGATTGGAAAAAAACAAAAAACAAAAAACAAAATCAACAATAGGTCCCTCATCACAGGAAGTCTGAGAAGCACTGCTCCGTGGGGTCCCATGGTCACCCTCCTACAGCATCCTCCTCCTGGAAGCTTTCTCAGTAAATTAAGTTATGAATTCTCGGCACAGAGCCCAGCTCAGCTTCGGGGGGTAGCTGGTGTGAGCCAACCATAGGGCTGCTGGTGCCGGAAATTGGGGCCGTCCTGTTCTCTCTGCCATGCCAGGCCAGGCCACATCTGGCTCTCCAGGCACCCTGGGGACCCCTCCTCCCCATTCATCTTCCCATGCTTGGGAAGTGCGAAAAATGAGCCCTTCTCAGCCCCTCTTCTCTTTTTGTCCTAAGTGAACCTGATCACATTGTGGAAGCCTTGAAATAGGCAAATGATATTTCATGATCTAGTTCATTTGGCTGTGAATCCCCAGGCCCCGCCATCCGCAGAGTTGCCGCTTCAGCTCATGCCTCCTGGGGGACGCACTCGCTGCCCTGTACCCATTAGTGCCACCCGCACCCCCCCAGGTACCTGGGCCCTTCACGGTCTCCCTTACACTGTGGGTGCCTTACACTTCTTGGGGTCGAGATCGGCCTCATGTTTCTCATCAGCGCAGTGCGGGCCGTAGTATCCATGTGGTGCAAGTGAACTTGGTGAGAGTACTTCCTGAGACCCTATGAGGCCTCCCGAAAGACCAGTTATTAACCTCTGATTATTACTGTTTTCTAGTATTGATTATTATTGTCTTCTGATTATATATTGATTTTTGTGGTCTTGGGAAATTCGACCTAAAACTTCCGTTCGTTTTCTTTCTTGGCTGCCATACGGGTGTTATAAGGAACTCCTTCAAATGCTCCCAGGATTAGATGAGAGGATTCTACGGAGGAAGAGTATCCTCCCCCCCCTCCCCCAGAGTTGACCGCTTCTATCTTACCAGATTTACCCTCCTCGGGGAGGGAGTCATTCCCCTGTGCACCTTTGTTGTCACCCCAGGCCTGCTGCATTGACTCTTGTTATCATAGGGTGTAGGCAAGAGGGGTGTGTCCTTGGGGGCAGGATGGGAAGGGAGTGCACCCCTGGTGGATGACTGTGGTTGGGTGGGTCCCTGCCACTTCCTACCCCCTCCCGCCCCAACTCCCCTGTGACCTGCGCTGGAGAGGCCAACAATGTCTTTCTTTCCTCCCGGTGATGTCAGGCATTTTAGCAAATGCAGCCCCCACCGACATAATTTGGCCTTTGGTTTCTTGCTTTTTTTTTTTTTTTAATCGACCTCACCTCTAAGATTGCCTAGAGCCAGTTTATTTTTAAAGTCCATGGACGGTCACTTTCACTCCATGTCACTAATTTCATAGACTATGTTTTTCTCATTTTTTAATCTGGCAAAGCATTCCCCACCATCCTGTACCTTATCCAGCCTGCCCGGGTGATTCAAACATGCTTAAATAATGAGATAAATACGATCCCAAGGAAGTGTTGCAGTAAATCAAGGCATTATATTAATTATTGTCATGATTGGCATTCTCTAGAGCTGAAAGGCAATAGAGATGACACATATTTTAACACCTATTTAATGTCAAACTTAATGCTTTTAAATCTGCTCTGCATTTCATTTGAGTCCTTCCTCTACAAAGTTGCCCATGCCACGGATAGTTCTAGAACACCTAATTGAGAACTATCTATCAGCTGCTAAATGCTAGACTCACAGCAGGTTGCCAGCTGGTATGTGCCCCACTGTGCGCTAGGGGTGGGTGGCAAGTGGCTACGCTTAGCTCCGCCGCCCCCATGCCCCAGCATGCATTGCAGCTACTGCCTCCTTTCCCTCTAGCTTGGATGCCTTAGCCACATTCTGGGTATTGCAGGTGTCATGGCTGCCAAAAAAATTACCTTCAAACTTAGTGGCCTTAAACAACCATTTATGCTCACAGATTCTGTGGATCAGGAATTTGGACAGAGCACAGCTTCTGGGAAATGACTTGTCTCTACTTCATAATGTCTGGAGTCTCTTCTGGAAGACTCAAAGGCTGGGGCTGGAATCTTCTGGAAGGTTGTACACTGACGCATCTGGTGGCTGGTGCTGGCTGTTGGCTGAGATGTCATCTGGCTCTGGTCTCTCCACGTGGCCCAGGCTGCCTCAGAGCATGGTGACCGAATTCCAAGGATGAGGGTCCTGAGAGAGAGCAAGGTGGAAGCCATGTCCTTTTATGACTTAGCCTGGAAGTCACGTAGCATCACTCCTGCCGGACGCTGTTGGGGAGGGCAGTCGTGGGACTGTACTATGGGGCATCATTTGGGAAAATACAGTTGGCCACACTGGGGCTGTCCTTGGGGAAGTCCTGGCCTCTCCCATGGGTGGAGAGCTGCTGGTCATCATCTTCTGGCCTAAAGGAAAAGACTTTTGAGCTATCGCCCCGATTACATCCCATAGTGGCAGAAATACACATCTCAATCCCACAACCAGACTTAAGGAAACTACCAGAATGTTGGTTTGTAAACTCAGTTCGGACGAGAGCATTTTCCTGCTGTCTTTGTTTGGGCTCCTATAACAAAGTACCATAGATGTGTGTCTCATACACCACAGGGATTTATTTCTCACAGTTCTGCGGGCTGGAAGTCCAAGCTCAGGGTGCCAGCACGGTTGGATTCTAGAGAGGGCTCCCTTCTGGCTTGCAGACACTGACTTCTTGTGTCCTCACCTGGTGGAGAGAGGACGAGAGCTCTCTCAGGGCCCTTTTACAAGGCACCAACCCCACCGTGAAGGCTCCGTTCCCATGACCTCATCACCTCCCTAAGACCCCCCATTCCTAATACTATCACACCAAGAGTTTAGGATTTCAACATATAAGTTGGCAGGGCACAAACATGCAGTCCATAACACCTGCTTACAATGCTTTTGATGCTTTCCCATTGGGCTTACTAAAAAATGCAGTCTTTTCCGGGAGGCTTATGAGGCCTACATCTCCAACCCTCTCTCTTCCCACTCACTGTCCCCCCACCCTGAGCTCCACTTCGAACCTCAAACCCACTATCTCTTGCCTGTGGGCTTTGAGCAAAACATTGCTTCTACAGAACAGCGCCTAAATGAACCCTAATCCTTCTCCACCAACTCCCTGCCTCACCTGGATGTTTAATTCTCAGACTTGGATCCATTATTTGCCTAGAGTATACCCCATGCTAGGAAAGTGGGGCCAAGACAGGCTTGCAGCCTCTGCCACAGAACAAGTCAGAACCCGCCCATCTTCCATAGCTTCCTTTCTTTTAAAAAAATTTATATTTAAATTCAATTCATTAATATGTAGTGGTTTATTAGTTTCAGGGGTAGAACTTAGTGATCCATCAGTTGCATAGAACACCCAGTGCTCATTACATCATGTGCCCTCCATGCCCTTCACCCTGTTAGCCCACCCCCGCCCTACTCCCCTCCAGCAGTCCTCAGTTTGTCTCCTAGAGTTCAGAGTCTCTTATGGATTGTCCTTCCATGACTTACTAGAATAGTGGTGTCCAGTAGAAATATAAAGCGAGCCACAAATTCCAGCCAGGGGAATGATTTAAAACTTCCTAGTAGCCACTTTAAAGAGAGTAAAAAGAAATGGGTGAAATATATTTTATTAACATATTTAACCTAATAGATCCAAAATATTTGCCATTCTTTTTTTGTACACCAAGTCTTTGAAATCTGATGTATATTTTGTACTTACAGCACATCTGTGTGAGGACTAGCTTCATTTCAAATGCTCAATAGCCACACAAGGTCACTGGCTATGGAATCGGATGGCACAGATATAGGACATTTCTACCATCACAGAAACTTTCATTGGATAGTCTAGGTCTGGGCTATATTTGCTATATGTCAAACATAGAAGGAATATAATCTCAGATGTACTTGAATTTCAGGTATCAGAACAGTCTCTGAAAAGGTGAGTGTATTTTGCAGCATTAAATAATGCTCAAACACACTGTACTCTCAAATACATCAGTCTTTCTTAAGAATATTTTCTCTTATGACCGCAGTGCCATTATCAACAATATTGTCCCAATTTTAGTACATTTATCGATATGCTATTTTCATCAAATTGGCCATTCATATTCTCATTTTGTCGATTATGCCAGTAGCATTTCCCTCCCCTGTCTAGGATCTAGGATAGCATCAGACACTGCCTTTAGTTGACATGTCTTTTTTCTTCTCCTGTGTGGGACATTTCCAGGCCTTGAACAACACAAGTTTGAATCGCATGGGTCCACATACATGTGGATTTTTTAGATAAATACAATACAGCACTGTAAATGTGTTTTCCTTAGGATTTTCTTTTGTTTTTTTAAGATTTTATTATTTTTTTGAGTAATCTCTACACCCAACATGGTGCTCAAACTCACGACCCTAAGACCAAGTGTCACAGGCTTCTTCCCGCTGAGCCAGCCAGGCGCCCTTCCTTACGATTTTCTTAATAACATTTTCTTTCTCTAGCTTAGTTTGTTGTAAGAAGACTGTAAATAGTATATGTAACATACAAAATATGTGCAACTTGACCGTTTAGGTCATTGGTAGGGCTTCTGATCAACAGTGGGCTCTTAGTTGTTTTGGGTTTTCTGTCATCTTAGGTGGGTATGAGATAAGGGACACCCTCAAAACTCAGCTGCCCCTTGCCATTGAGGGGAAGGCCTCAAATTCCAGTTCTGAGAAAGGACCTCAGAATCCAGCCCTTCCGAATCTGGAGGACTGTCCCCTGAGCAGCTCACCTGCCAGAGGTGTCAGGTTCCAGCGTCAAGTGTTGCAATGGCCCCTGAGACCACAGGACTGGCCAATTGATCCTCTCCTCTTTCCTTGCCTTCTTGGGGACTTTCACATGTGAGCCAGGGAGCCCACCAGGAAGGCAGGCAGTGGCTGGCTGGAAAGCTGACTTTCCCACCCTGTGATTTTAAAACCTGGCCCCTCCACGAGTTCATATAACCTTTCTTGACTATCTAGATTGCAAAACCAGGCCAGATTTGCCCGAACTCTCAGGAGACCCACACAAGTCCTCTCGTTTGCTCAATTATAGCGATAGACAGATCACAATGGAAGGAAGCACTAAATTAACGGTGACAGCCACTAATGCGACCTGCTCAGTGGCAGTGACTGCACTGGGGGATCGCAGATCCAATGGCTATAACATATTGGCGATGAGGCCTCCCGCGTTGGCTCCTTGGCGGGCCTTGAACTTGTTGGAAAAGACCAGGCCTATACACAGGGCCCCGTAGCCATGGCAACGGGCTCTTGCTCAGCAAAACACATAAAGATGATTCATTTTGTTTTCCTTTCCTTTCTTTCCACCCAAATTTTCATGTGGGTTGGAATCTATTTTTAATTTCTTTCCTTGGAGGAGAGGCTATTTTTAATTTCGTTACCTCCTTCCTGGGGGACTGCCAGGCCCGGATTTGAATGACCCAGGGAGGTAGGCCATACCAGGCCTGAAGTCCTGAAACTTTTCTGTTTTTTTCTGGAGTCGGGGGAAGGGTCAGGAAGGTACAGTTTGGGCTGGAAATGATGCCGGTGTGGCCTCGGTATTGAGGCTGGGACCTCATGTCTTGGAATTCGCCTGAACTCTTTCTCCCGTTGGTCTCTCTGGCTCCCTGCTAGAGGAAGGCGTGTCCTTTCTCATGAGTTGGCCCTCAGAAGACCAAATTCTCTTCTGCTCTGACTGTGTGCTTTCATATCCATGTTCTTATTCCATCTGGGTGGTAGCTAAGTGGGGCAGAGACCTCAAGTGTGGCCTCATATCCGAGGGCCTTCCCTCCTGGCGCAGTGCCAAATGCTACTTCTCACCCCCCTGGCGTCTAGGTGGGCATGGGAGTCGTTCTGTCCCACGGAGCAAGGGCTGAAGTGCTGCACACACTGCCGCTTCCAGGCCCCGTCCCTAAAAGGTCTTTTGACATCCCTCCCTCACATTCTGTGTTTGCTTGCTGCCTAAGCAGGGTCGGGAGATCCCCAGGAGGGTGGGAGGCCCAGAAGCCCTCGGGAAACGGTGGGGCCACCCACTCCACCAGAAGTTGCAAACCTGTCTGGCTGTAAACTTGGATGGGAAAAAAAAATTGATCTTTATCTCCACTAACTTTCTAATGAGATTTAGCATTCCCTTCAATTATGAATGTAGGCAACAAACCACGGTGATATTAGCACTTCCTGAGACCTTGTCTCCAAAAGAAATCACAGACATTTCCTATCATATTACTGTTGTTATGCCTATCTCAAAATATCATTTCCACTTATCACTTCTTTGAAATTGCAAGTTATTAGACCTGCCACTCTATCTTATTAATTACTGCATTAATAAAGAAGCATATATATTATAATATCACAACTGTTTTTTTTTATTTTGGTAACTACATTTCAGTATAATTGGTTTTCTTTGTAATTTTATTTTATTTTATGCGTTTATAAACCTTGTGAGAAGCAGCCCATAGACATCACAGCGTACCAAAAGAGTCCACAGCACAAAAGGAGAGAAATCCTGGCCCCATGGCCCTGGCTAGTCACATAAAACTAAGTTGTGAATGAGGGATGACCTTCTCTTGGGCTATGCCAGAAGCAGTTAGAGAGTGTTTGTTAAAGCAACTAGCATTCCTTACTCTGACCAATACACCAGGACAGGGACAGCATGCTACCCAATTGTATAAATGGGGAACCAAAGCTCACAGGAGGCAAGAGGCTTGCCCAGTGTCACATTCATCAAAATGACACTGAGTTTCAAATCTCGCCCTCCTGACCTCAGTCCAGGGCTCCTTAAGGCGCCCTACATGGTCCCATCGTCTTCATACCTCCGCCTCAGAATACTTCTATGTAGAAGCCGATTTTAGTAAGAAACCTTCTTCCGCAGCCTACATGTTGGTTGGCTTTCTCTGCCCGTAAGTAAAGTTTCTGAACAAAGCTCTAGAACTTTCTGTAGTGATAGGAATGTTCTATGTCTGCCCTGTCCAAAATGGCAATCCCCAGCTGGGCCTCACCCCCGGAGAGCAGGCCTGGGGGGAGAGGTGGCCCATGAACCCGCCATTCTAACTAGGTCCCAGCTGACGCTAATGCTGTGGGTCACTTCTTACCCTCAACACATCTGTCACTGGGCGTCAGATACATTTTTTGTTATGGGGTCAGTCCTGCGTTTTACAGAGTGTCTTGCAGCATCCTGGCCTCTACCTAGTTGACATGAGAAGCACCCCAATAACCTCCCTCGCAGCTGTGACAACCACAGATGTCTCCGGATATGGCCAATGTCTGTTGGGGAGAAAGCTCCACTTCCAGGTGATAACCACTGGTGTAGACATACACAAAGACGTTTTTCTTTAAAACATCAGAGTTTGAGCAGATCACACTAAAAAATACAGCTGACCCCTGAATAATGAGGGGCTTAGGAGTGCCGACCCTCTGTGCCATGGAAAATCCATGTATAACCTTGGACTCCCCCAAAACTTAATTAAGAGCCTACAGTTGACCAGAAGAAGCCTTACCTAGAACATAAACAGCCAACAAACATATATTGGGTGGGTTCTATGTATCATATAGTGTATTCTTACAACAAAGGAAGCTAGAGAAAAAGAAAATGTTGTTAAGAAAACCGTAAGGAAGAGAAAATATATTTACAACACCGTAGTGCTTTCACATAAAAAAATCCGCGGACAAGTGGCCTCGCGTGGTTCCAGTCCATGTTGTTCAAGGGTCCACTGAATTGAAATCTGAACTTAATTTCTTCTTACAGCTGCTCTAAAAGTACCCAAAACTGATTATATTCCAACAACACACCAGACTAGGTTGGGATTTTTTTTTCCTTCAAAAATAAATCAATCGTGTCTCCTCTGCGCTGGTTGCCGCGCCTCACGGCCCCCACCTTTCCCGTCCTCTTCCCTCCCGTCTTCTAGCTTCTCCCTCACAGCATTCCCCCTCGCCTACCCTCTTTTCCCTTTTTGACTTCCTGAGGCTTCCCTATTTCCATGTCTTTCCCTTCTTCCCTCCACAGCCAGGGCTTCTCAGCCTCCCTCCCTGCTTCCCCTCCTCCCCGCAGCCCCCTCTCCCTGCAGCAGACCCTTGCACTCCCGGTGCTCTGTGCTGTTTATTCTCCATGGCTGTTGTCTCTGCCGGCTCTGGCTGGGTTTCCCCCTTTCTTCCTTTTATCTCCAGTCTCTGTTTGTCTTGTGCTGGCCAAGTTTGGCCTCTGGCCCCAGACAGTCTCGGCTCCATCTCTGTGCCCACTCCCTGCCCCCTCCAGCCCCCGCTCCCCCCCAGGGCAGCAGCCCCCTGGTACCACCACCCCTGGGAACAGGCAGCTTGTAGACCGCAGAGTAAGGAAAGCCAGCGGGATAGGCTTTCTCGGCTTGATGCCAGAATCACGTTATGGGCCAAGGATCTAGTTGGTACTTCTTTTCAAAAAAGCACTTAGAAATTGTTGTCACCCTCGTGGCTAAGAAGGGTAAGGAATGATCTGTGTCGGTGGGACGACGGCACGGGGCTTGGCATTTGTCCTGCGGAGAAGTCAAACATGTCAGAGGCTGACATTCTCATGCGGAGGTGACATTAAACAAACAAGGTGGCGGGGAACTCTTTAAATCACCCGCAATATTGCGAGCAGTCAATCAATAGAGCTGTGACAGGCCGGGGCCGCAGACTTGCCCGTGACCGCTGGGCTTTGCGTCTCACGGAAATGCGCTTGACAGGAGCCACGCTGCTAATTTGGGGCGGTAAGCCTGTCTCTCTACCTTGACTTTATCCTAGTGTTAGTGCATTTTTAAAAAAGTGACCTTTGAAAAGACACAGGCTGAAGATTATGTCTACTGAGCGCTCACTCACTAGGTGGGATTACTTGGAAATATCAGACTGTTGACTAACGCTTTCCGTTTTCAGCTGCCTCTCCGGGCCGCTGTCAGAGGCACTGTCTCACACGTGCAGGGTACCAGTGATTTCAGTCCTTATTTATGAACATAAGGCCAGGAGCTGGAGGAGCCCAAGCGAGGCTGGCTCTAAAGGAAAACCATGAGGCTACTGTAAATGCCTTGGACAAGACACGAAGTCCACCAGGCTTCATTCTACAGCAAGAGGTTAATATTTCAAACACAGGTGCTCCCAGGAGAGGGGAAGGACTTGGGCTTGAATTCATGCTAACTTGTAAATCACTAATATTAGAAAGTCGTTCTCAGCCTGTTTTTGATTGAGGAAGGCAGGCCTACCTGAGGGTTCTAACTTACCAACGATGGGGAGAGATGTGGGAGGGGAGAGCGTCACACCGCTGACGATGGGAGAGGGGCTCACACAAAATGGGGACCCTCTCTGGTGTGAATACAGGCCTAGGAAAAACCACAGGGGCCTCTCCTCTACGTGTATCTCAGTGTGGTGCATAGCCCTCTGCGGCCATCATGGAAACTGAGAATGTAAATGTCAGGAGTGGCGATGGAGAGGGCTGCTGGTGAGGCACTAAAACCATCCAAGGGTGGGGGTAGGGGTGCTGGGTGGCAGAGGCAGGAAGCCAAGGAGAGTGATAGGGGCACGGACACGTTAGAGAGACCAGTAGTGAGACAAAGGTTCTCAGGGACAGGCGATGGTCTCTCAAAGCATCAAAAGGTTGGAAGGACCCTCCAGGTCTCTCTGTTGTCCGTTGGCCTCCCCAATAAGCCCGCCTAGGGGTCCTGTTGCTTCAACTTGAGTAATCTCTAGCAAAGAGGAGCTCATGACTTCTGAAAACTTGTTCCATGGTAGACAGATTTAATGGTGGGATCTCCTTTTCTCTCAAAAGGTCTTTGGACTCTAAGTGTTATGAAGAGTTAATCCAAATTCTCTTTTACAGGACAGCTTTTTAGCTGTTTGGTGACCACGTTTACGTTCTCCATGAGTCTCCCTCCCCATAAATAGTATCAGTGTCATCGATTGTTCCTTATATCCTACGGCCTTGTGACCCTTCATGGTTCCCACCGCCCTCCTGTGGGTGCACTCTAGTTCGTCAATGTCCCTCATCAAGTGTCACTCCGAACAGCACACAGTTCTTATTTCAGTTAGCTAGTGCTGCAGATCAATCAGCCACACAAAAAATCCCAGCAGTGTGCAACAGTGAGCTCACGATTTTCGGGACGGGCTGGGACGTGGATTATCTAGGCCAGGCTTACCTGGGCAATCCTGCTGATCTTGACGGGACTTGCTTACATTTCTGGGCCCAGCTGATCTAGGTCAAGCTTGGCTGGGCCATTCATGTGTCTCTCATCCCCCGCTAGGACCAGCAGGCTAGCCCAAGAATGTTCTTCTCACGGAAACGGCAGATGCGTAAGAGAACAAGCCAGATCATCCAAGTGCTTTTCAGAACTTTGTCGTGTACAGCCTGTTAACTGAACAAGTCACATGACCAAACCTGAAACCAAGAGAGGAGGGGAATTCTGGCTCCTTTGTGGGAGGAACTTTAAAGTGACATGGCAAAGGGCAGGGACAAAGGGACGGCTGAAGAATTGGGGCCATTAATACAGACTATCGTAGATTTGATCTGGTCAGGTCAAAGCAGAGCTAGCTTATTCCCTCTCTTTTCCTGGACACCATGTTTCTATCAGTTCAAGTTAAGATTTAATAACCTTTTCAGGTAGCCACATTGATAGCTTACATTGAACTCGCTGTCAAGTAGAAACTGAAAATGTTTTTACATATGCTTGCTGAGCTCTGGACCTGTGCCACAGACCTTTTAGACCCCCAGTGCAGGGCAGCATGTGTATTCCTATTAAATTTTTATCTTGACAGAATTAGGCCCCAAAATATTTAAGTAAGATGAAATCCATACCTCCTTTACTTTTAAGTCTCGTATCTGCACATTTCATCATGGCGTTACCAGGGTTCGTATTGGTGTCAATGAATTGACTTCTCAAAGGTAGCTAGAGCGCTACATCTCACTGCTGGAGACTGCCTTCTGGGTTGCCAGTGGCCCATTGTTCTGGTATTTTAAACAGTAGGAATTCAACTGATTCCCCCATCCTCTGGCCTCCTTTCTCTATCATGTCTCAGAATGCAAAGAGACATTGTAGAATGCCTGTTATGATCACATAAAGGTCAGGTAGGATTTAGAGAGGAGATGCCATCTCAGTCTGAGGGAGCAAGATGAGCTAGATCCTTCTATGGTAGTGAGCTGGTATATTGATGTACAAAGTCTTTAGATAAGCATGGAAGGCTCATGAGTGGGGCCATCGGAGATGAGACCAGAAAAGGAAGTTGGCTTCCTGGGATGAGAAACCTTGGGTACCAGGATAATGATATTGGAATTTTACCTATGGGCACTGGTTTTCAAAAACTTGCAGAGTATAATGGCTCCTTGGAGGTGCCCCTTAGGGCAACCTTACTTTGGTGAGTATGACAAAGACTGCTCGTCCCCAATGCCTGTTCTCATCTTCTTCCTCAGTCATAGCACCCATGATTTTTAGCAGGGTATACGTCTCTCCCGGAATTAAGACTGCATTTCTCAGCTTCCCTCACATCTAGGTGTGGCCATGTGACCATGTTTTAGCCAATAAGGTTTCAGTAAGAGCAGCATGAGTAACTTCTGGGAAATGTCCTCAAGGGATGAGGTGCAAACTTCATCCCTTCTAGCTGACCAGATGTGCATCTTTGACCCTGAAGTGGCACTGGAAGTCATTCATGGCAAAGTAATAAAATAGAAATAACCTGAGTCCCTGACCACATGGAGTTCTACACCATTCATGAAATGTCTACTAAGGATTTCTTTTACGTTAGCAAGAAATAAAAAATTTTTGCTACGTATTATGTTGAGTTTTGCTTTAAGTAAACCCAATGCTGATCCCCCTAACTAATACAGAGAGATAGGAGACCAAGTAAAATCTGGCTATGATGTACAAAAGAGAGCCAATGGTGATGTGGGAACAGTTGGCTCCTGGCTGTCCCTATGCATGCTGGGAAGGCAGCCATGATATAAATGATTGAGAACTGAAGATACTCCTCCTCTACCAACAAAGCAGTTATACTTGGATTTATGGGCATGTGGAGCTCTGTGGCACTGTTCCTCTTTCCCTACCCCACTCCTGAGACAGCTCTGCTCCAGCCATCTGGTCTCCAGGGTCCTGCTGGTGGGATCACCACCCCAGGTTAGGAGATACAAGATTCAGCCTGGAGTACGGGAATATTGTCTGCATGAGTGTTCTTCTTGAGGCAATGGCCAAATATACCCACCATGTTGGTAATGAGAATGACTTTTATTTCCATTGCTTATAATCACAGTTATAGTTAGTAAATACCTATTTATCCCCCAACGAGTAGCAAATGGTCCCTCTCCCATGTCTTAACAGTGAAGAGGGAATTAGGAAATGAGGCCAATTTTAGTGTAAATTTTACAATCACCAAGTTTAAGTGTAAAGAGTTTTGATTTCTATGAAATTGAACTGAAATTGACTTGGCACTCCATTTGACCAAATTGCAGAAAACTTGACCTAGGCCTCCATATAATAGGAGTCACTTGGAGATTGTTAAAAAGCTCAGTCAGTTCAGGCTGTTGCCCCCAACTTCCAGGGCTTCTTAGCTCTGGTGGGCTGACCGTTTTTCTTGGCATGGGAGTGCGGCCTCTGGTAGGAGGCTGGTTTTTGTCTTGCCCTGGTTGTTGGCCAGGCTGTGGGCTCCGTGTGTATTTGATCACCGACACCCACCCCACCATCTGTTCGTGGAAAACACCTGTATCCCTTCTGCACCTGCTGTCTGTACAGGCTTCCTTGTCAGGCAGGGGAAGTTCTCCGTGCTTTTCTGACCTCCTCTCAAGCCGTCTGGGCCAAGCTGAGCTGGGCACGTCTCTCTGACATCATTCTCATTGCAAGCCCCAAGATGGGTGACCCACACATGTGCTATAACCCTTGGGCACTGTCTTGGTTCCATGGAGGGCTGCTCTGAAAGACTCCTCTGCTCAGGGATTCCACCAAACTCATCTACCCTTTCCCCTGGTGTTCCTCTGATGCTGGTGCCAGGGGTCATCAGGTCATCAGCTGAGCTTAGTTGGGGAGAAGCTAGGGGTGCCCTTTCGATGTTGGGCTTACCAGTATCTAAGTGTGAATCCCCCCCCACCCCCACCGCCACTCCTCTCCTCTGGCCAGCTGGCTTAACCTTGATCTACTTTGAGGCCGGAACACGCCTTCCTTCCTGCTCTGCTGCTTGGAGCTCCGGTGTCTTGTTCCAGGGCTCTCAGGCTCTTATTCTTTTGGCACAGACACCCCTGCTCTCTCTCTCTCTCTCTCTCTCTCTCTGTGCTTGTCACTGAAAGCTCTGCCTTTCCAACTTTGGCCTCTGCTCTGAGTTTTCTAAAAGTGTATGCAGGAACTCCAATGGCTTCTTTGTTTTCAGCTATATTCTCAACACACACACGTGCGTGCGCGCGCGCGTGCGCGCGCACGCGCCATGAATGCCACTGCTATCATGCACCAAAGGCTTACAGAGGCAAGAGGAAAAATGTAAGGAAAAAAATCCCGTTATTATGAGTGTGATATTATACAATCACCATGGCTTTATTTTCTAATTATCAACCAAATGACCAAAGCTTATAAGAAAGTGGCTGGTGGGTGCTGTTTCTAGGTAGGCTCCATGTGTTTATTGTACCTCCCTTTCTCTGTGGACATCAGCGGAAAGAATCTGCTAGAAGACTTCAGTGCTTTGCTGCCTTTCCTGCTTCTAATATGTGTATCACCCAGGATTGTTAGCATCCATGAGGCACAGCTCAGGGCCACACCTCTGGTGCCACGTTGGACCGGCTCTGTATGACACACAGCATTCTTTTTTCTACTTTTCTTTTTTTTTAAATAAAGATTTTTATTTATTTATTTGTTTGACAGAGAGAGAGAGAGAGAGACCGCGAGAGAGGGAACACAAGCAGGGGGAGTGGGAGAGGGATAAGCCGGCTTACTTTAGGCAGGGACCCCGATGCAGGACTCAATCCCAGGACCCCAGGATCATGACCTGAGCCAAAGGCAGATGCTTAACCGAATGAGCCACCCAGGCGCCCCTTGTTTCTACATTTCATATAACACTTGAACAATTCAAAAAATGTAGGGCAGGGGCAGGGGTAAGATTTTGCTAATTTGAATTTCTTTTTAAATGACGTCCCCCCCTCCCCGCCATATATATGTAGATTGTAAAAATCACCACAAATTCTTCCCTTCCCTTCAGGAGGGAGGTAGAGACACTTTCTTTGCCTCTCTATGCTGACCTTGATTGTGTGGTTTGCTTTGACCAATGGGATCTTAGCAAACGTGATACGGTAGAAGCTTATAAAATGCTTCCGAGCTGGGGCTCATCCTCTCACGCTCTCGGGGTTGTGGGGGAGAGATCTGCCACCACCACCACATAAGTAAACCCCAGACTAGTCTGCTGGATAATGGGAGACCAGTGGCCCAGTCACTCCTGTGACCTCAGCTCTCTTGGCAGCTGACCACAGGTGTGAGCCCAGGAGGTCAGGCACAGCACAGACCGCCAGCCCGCTGATCCTTGAGCTAAACTAGCTGTTATTGTTCTAAGCTCTTGAGTTATGGGGTAATTTGTTACTCAGAAAAAGCTAACTGCTACAGGATGCTAAACATAACTGAACGTTTGGTGAACCGGCATTTTGTAATTCTGGGGCTTATAGACCGAATATAAATTCTTTCCGTTCAGGAGTATAGATTTAAAAGACAGAGGCTGAATTTATTCCATGTCCAGGAAGTACCTTATTTCTTTTTTAGAAAAGCTAATCTACATATTATTATGCTTAAAATGCAAATGTTAGAGCAGTATGCTAAGTATGACTATTAGATTAATTAAGCTTATGCTGTATATATACTCATATGTCCATGGAAAATTCTAGAAGAACCCCGAAGAAACTGTTAATAAGGATATCTCTGGGCCTTGGATGAAAGGTGGGATGGGGATAGGAAGAACTTTCATTTATTGTTTACATCAGGTTTCTATCATGATTATCCGTTAATTTTGTAATTAAAATAGTACTAAAATCTAAAAATTGAAGCCCATCACCAAATGGTTCAAGAGTCCAAGCCTGGCTCCAGGAACTGTGCTGTTTATTTCATCTGTATTCTTTTTTTTTTCTTAAAAGCTCAGTGTCCAAAATACATCCCATTACTTCAGGATTTTCATCAGCGTAGGCGCCAGTGAATTGAGTTTTTAATCTGGTAAGCATTTGCTGCATGTCAAAAATACTGGCTTTAAAGAAAGAAAATGCTTATTTATTTAGTTTCATATTAATTTCCCGCCTACTTCCAAGAAATATTTGAAACTCCTAAGGTAATGCATTAATTAAACGCTGCTGAGGCAGAATTTCTGGCCAAATAAAAGACCTTGTATTACCATGGTGTTACATTTGCAAATTGGAAAAATAAAACAGCACAAAAATCCGACTTCGTCGAGGGCTCCTAGATCCACCGAACACAGTCTGAATCGAGACTAGGATCAGGGTGTCTGAACTGGTAGATGAAGATCTCTAACAGAACGAGGCCCCGGAGAGTTGGCATTAGCTGCTGTTCAAGCCCATGGCTGCCAGGGCCCGAGAAGCTGCACCTTTCAACCAGGACCCATCAAAGCAAAGCAGCAAAGAGCCTGTGGGAAGCTATGCCGCCGAGCTCTGATGGCCTTCCCAGTTCTTGAGCCGGTGGACTAACCACATGACCAAATGGCAGCTGAAGATAGTGTCATCAGCCTGCCTCTCACACTCACTGCAGAGAGGCAGTAGGAAACTAACCCTTGGTTTAGGCTGTGGAAAACATTCCAGGATCAGAGTCCGTTGTGGATATCTCATAGATGATGCATTGTATGATGAGTATCTTGGCTTACGGTGCTTCGCCTATTATGATTTATAAGCAATAGATTTTGGTCATTTGAGTGACCAAAGAGAGAGAGAGAGCATGTGAGAGATCACAGAGGCAGAAGGAGAGGGAGAAGCAGACTTCCCGCTGAGCAGGGAACCCGACGTGGGGCTCGATCTCAGGACCCTGAGATCATGACCTGAGTTGAAGGCAGATGCTTCACAGACTGAGCCACCCAGGCGCCCCCAAATTATATTTCTCATAGATATTTGGTCTTCATCCATGGTTCCTGGTTTACAGCTCCTAAAACCCTTGGCCTTTCCTGAGTGATAAGAGCAACTGGGGCACCTTGTGTCATATTTGGTGTTTTGTCCTCAGTTCCTGAAAATGCTTCAGAGGTGCCTGGGTGGCTCAGTGGATTAAAGCCTCTGCCTTCGGCTCGGGTCATGATCTCAGGGTCCTGGGATTGAGCCCTGCATCGGGCTCTCCACTCACTGGGGAGCCTGCTTCCCCCTCTCTCTCTGCCTGCCTCTCTGCCTACTTGTGAACTATGTCTGTCAAATAAATAAATAAAATCTTAAAAAAAAAAAAAGAAAATGCTTCAGAGCCATAACAGTGAATGGGTACCTGGTTATTCACAGTAAATCCCTTTCCGCCACTGCTGGGTGTAGGTTAAGAGGTGACTATTGGAAAATGCCTAAGGTTGGGGGCTGTTGCCAGGAAAACCAACCATGAATAGAGGGTTTGAACTTTTCAGTGCTACCCCCTGATTTCTGGGGAGGGGAGAGAGACGGGGGCTGAATCAATCCCCAATGGCCAATGATGTCATCAATCACGCTCCTTTAGTGAAACTTCCATAAACCCCCAAAAAGACTGCTTTGGGAGAGCTTCAGGGTTGGTGAGCTCATGAAGATGGCGGACCTGGAGAGGGCATGGAAGCTTCTCATCCTTTCCCCAGATCTTGCCCTGTGCCTGTCTTCCATCTGGAGGTTCCTGAGTGATGTCCTTTTATGATAAACCAGTGATCTAGTAAGTATGTTTCTCTGAGTTCTGTGAACCACTCTAACGAATGAATTGAACTTACGGAAGAGGCGGTGGAAACCTCTGATTCACGGCCAGTTTGTGAGGAACACAGGTGACAATCTGGACTTTCAACTGGTCTCTGAAGCGTGCGTGTGTGTGTGTGTGTGTGTGTGTGTGTTGGGGGAGGGGGGAGCAGTCTTGTAAGACTGAGCTCTTTTCTTGCAGGATCCGACACTCTCTCTATGTAGACTGTGCCAGAATGGAGTTAAATTGTAGGACACCCAGCTGGCATCCAGAGCATTGTTTGATGGTGTGGGGGGGAAATGTCCCCCCATCAGAACCTTTGTTGCAAGCTGCCCAGGTACCCAGGCAACGTTTCTCATAAGGACCGAGAAGAAGTACATTTACAGTGAAACCTGTTGATCAGAGTCAAAACGAAATGAAGGGCTTTAGGAACAGTCCTAATGTCTTGGAAATCCATACACCATTGTGCTGAGCATGAGCCCAGACAAAATAAACTTGGGATGTTGACAGAAGACCTCATAGGTAGCCTTAGTCAAAGCTTTTTGGTTGGGCAGAACATAAGCCTAATTACGTTGGCTCAATTAAAGAGATCTGTTTTTTAAAATATTTATTTATTTATTTTAGAGAGAGAGTGCGAGCTGGCGGGGGCAGTGCAGAGGGACAGGGAGAGAGAATCTCAAGCAGACTCCCCACAGAGCACAGAGCGTCACCCGGTGCTAGATCCCACGACCCTGAGATCATGACCTGAGTTGAAATGAAGAATCGGACGCTTCGCCGACAGCCACCCAGGCGCCCCTGAAGAGATCGTTAATAAAGATACACAGGGCATCTTACGGGACCACAAACTGGTTTGGGGGCTGGCGTTGCCAACAAGCTGACAGGAGGCAGGTTAGCCAGCCTCTTTTTCTCCTTGGGGGCCTCACATTCTCTAATTTCTTCTTTTTCCCACTTATCTTCTCTATAGCTTTGTAGGTAGATTTTTCTGTTTACTCATCAGCGCACCTATAGCTGAAAAAGGTTGCTCCATCCCAGTTCTGTGGGACCTGTCTGAATCCAAACAGACACACTAAAGGACTATATCCAGTTTGGTGACTCTTGGTTCAAGTTTCTGGTGACTCTGACACAGCTGTGTGTCAGCCAGAAGGCTCATGCCCAGTTAAAGCAGATGTTGGCAGCACCCTGCTTATGGTCTTTACTGTTTCAGTGCCTGCCAGCTGCATTTCCAACTGGCAGCCCCCACATCTCTCTGCCTGGGGGCTTCTCTGGCATGGACTCTGCTGAGCATTGGCATGGGCGGCTGGCCAGCGGCAGCTAAGCCCATGAACCCCCTGGGGACGGATGAGACTGAGTGCAGAAAGACCCTGATATCTTTGCCCCCTTGGTGGGATAACCCCAGGGCTTGTCTTCTAGACCATTCTCCAGTGGGGCTAAGCTCCTGTTACCCACAGTGGTAACTTGCTTGACAAGGCATCCGGAAGTTGCTGCTTCCCTGTCGCCATTGGCCAAAGTCACTTAAAGCACGAGGGGAGCAGAACTGTCCGTGGGGCCGACCTGGGAAGGTTTCTCTTGTTAGAAAGAAACCATTATAAGGAGAGGTGGCACATCCGCTCACGATAAAAAGATTTACACCCACATGGAAATCCACAGTGTGGAGGGTGGGGCTGGGCTGGAAACCATGTGGGTGGAGATCAAAGGCAAGGGGAACAGAAGTCATATTGTTCTAGGAGCATATTACAGGCTGCCAAACCAGATGGGGGACTTTGATGATGGGTTCCTGACCGAGACCACACAAGGGGCCTGAAGGCGAGACACCCACCGATGGGGGGCGCCACCAGCTGGACGGCTGCGCAGAGCTTCTGAACCAACTCCTGGCTTGCCCGGCTGGTCGGTTCACCTCTTGTAAGACTGAACAGTGACAGGAAGGATCGCTACTTGGGAGTTAATTCAAACCAGGAAGGAGGAGCTGCTGGTGAGGGAGCGGATGGGAACTTGGGAGGTGAGTCTGTTCTCTCGGAAGGGGGTCTTCGAGAGTGGGCTGCTCAGACTTCAGAAGGCTTGGAGCAGTGGTTATGGGGCTTCTGATCCATGCATATCCCCAAGGGCTGATACGGATCCCACCTCCAACCCTGGGCTCTGCCTACAGGTTTCTGATTGGGTCACTTTGGAGCGGGACCAGGCATCTCAGGGGTTCTTACTGCAATCTGGGGGCAGGGTTTGCCCAGAGGACCCTTTGAAGAATAGTGCTTTAGAGAAAACAGAAGTAGGGAGTCACAGCTTGCAATGTTTATATGGACCATCCAGAAGGTCGGAAGAAGGCAAAAAACAAAATTCCAAGTCCACCACCACCAAGGAGTCCAAGGAGAAAGGAACAGGGCAACTGACCAAGAGCTGGGGCTAGGCTGGGAGCCCTGGTGAGTATGATTTTTAGGAATCGCACAGAAGAGCTGGCGTAGAGCCAACAACGAATACAAAAACAGTTGCAAGAACAGTTAAGAGTGGTGGCAGGCAGGCGACAGAGCAGACTGGGGTTTCAACGATCTCAGGGCATCCATGAGGGTTTTTTTAAAGTTAAATTCCGAGTCGGAAGGTGAACTAGAAAAGCGTCTGCTCGGTGCTGGGGGGGGGGCGGTTCTGATGAGCCGAGGTTCACACATGACAAGGAAGTGGCCATTACTAGACATGTTTCTGTGCAGAAACTACCTCATTTAGTCCTCGGAGCAACACTACAAGGTAGGCATTCCTTGTACCCAGTGGCTTTCTGCTCTTCGCAAGTGGGAGAAATCCAGCTCACACCAACTTAGACACAAAGAGAATGGATTGATCCCTCTACCTGGGAAGCTGGGCAATGGGGCTGATGGGAGGCATAAATGGGGGTCTAGGGTCACAAATGATATGGGCCAGATTCCTTCTCATTCTTTCTCTTTCTGTTCTTCGCATGGGCCTCGCTTTTCTTCAGCAGACAGATATCCTACACATGGTGGGGAGCATGGCCACAGCTGGGTGTCTGCCTTACAGCCTTCTAACTCCAGGGACGTCAGGCAATGGACCATCCCTGCTAGTTCCAGAAGGCCTCTAATTGGCCTAATCGTCTCAGTGCCCTTCCTGAGTGGACAAGTGAGTAGGATTATTCTGATTGGCTACCCTGTGTCACGTGCCCCGAAGCAGAGACAGAAGTGGGTGGAGCCTGTTACCAGAAGAAGGGACCCAGATTGCAGAGTTCTGATTAATCCCAAACAATCACAACCATGTTTCCATTCCCATTTTATTGATGTGGAAACTGAGTCTGAAAGCAATAAATGAAGTCACCCAGATGATATTACCTGGTATGCTGCAGAGCCAGGATTCGACCCCCACACTGTCCCTTCTGCCAAATAGAGGTGTGTGGGATTGGAGAAAGAAGCCAGAGACAGGAGCTGGTTTTCTAGAAGGGTGTTAGCGAAGAAGGTACTCAAGGCCCAGGCTCCCTTCCCCTGGCCAGTGCACCCGTCTCCCTAGTTGCTGTGAGGGTTGCCGGCTGCCCCTTCTCCTGACAGTTGCCCCCAGCTAAATGGGGGACACTCATCCGAAATGCCTGGGAGGTCCCCCATACCCTAGGGTGTCCAGCAGCCAATGGCCAACTATGGTAAGAAAGTCTGGTTGGTCCCCTCACAACACGGAGGTCCCTGTAGACCTAAACCCAAGCGAGACTTCACCTGAATCCACAGCTCCGTTCTCCTCACTCATTCACTTGCCTAAACCCGTCTCAGCTTCCACGCCAAGGGATTCTGACCCAAGACAGGTATTAAAAGTCAAAACCGTGATAGCAAACTAGCTGTCAAACCACGGGTGCCTGGAGAGGAGTGGGAAAACAGGTGTAGAGCCGACTGCCTTCCAGCAGTCAGGAACACCAGATGCTGGGAGAGGCGGGAGGGGAAGGAGAAGAGGGGACAGGTGCTGGAGGCATTTATTTAAATTCTGGCAAAATGTACATCACCTAGAATGGACCACTGTTAATATACAGGACAGTGGCATCAGGTACGTTCATATCATTGCACAACCTTATCACCACCACGCACCTCTAGAACTTTCTCATCCTCCCTAAGTGGAACTCTAGACCCATTATACAATGGCTCCCCATTCTCTCCAATTCCCCCATCCCCTGGCAACCGCCATTCTGCTTTCTGTCTCTACGACTCTAGAAACTTCAGGTAGAAAGACTTACAGCATTTGTCCTTCTGTGACTGACTTTCGTCACCCAGCATAATGTCCTCGAGGTTCATTTGTGTTGTAGCCTGTGTCGGAATTTCCTTCCTTTTGAAGGCTGAGCACTACCGTACGTAGAGACCCCATTTTGTTTATCTATTCATCCGTGGACGAAGCCTTGGGCTGTTTCCACCTTTCGGCAATTATGAATCAGGCTGCTGTGAACGCATGTGTGCACGTACCTGTTCGAGCCCCTGCAATTCTTTAGGGCCAACTCTCAGGTGTAGAACTTGCTGGATCCTCTGGTAATTTTTTATGTGTTTTTTGACTGTCCCAGTGGTTGTGCCATTTTACCTCTGTACCCCCAGAGTACGAGTTCCCATCTCTCCCCATCCTCGCAACAATTGCTAGTTCTTGGTTTTTTGTTTTGTTTTGTTTTATAATGACCATCCCCATGGGTGTGAAGGGGAGGTGAGCGTTTGGGGAGGCCAAAGCCTGCAGAGCATCCCCACATCTCTCTACAGCAGCTGCTGGGATGATGGGGCCGAGAATGTTCTGCCACTAATGGCAGCCTGATGGAGTCCAGGTCAGGGGAGGGGGGCCGGGCCCCTCTCTGCCTTCACGATAGCCATCAACGCTGTGGGGGTGTGTGTGGTGAGGTGCTTTATTGCTTCGGTGTTTTAGATTTTCCTCACTCATTCTCTAAATCCTTTTGCCTGTGGGTGCAGACAGAACCCCACTGGGCTGTGGAGGAGGAGGAGGATTTTAGTGACAGATTGCTCTGTCCTCAGATGCAGTTCTGTGCTGTGGCGCGGGGCCAGGCTGTTGCTTGTCAGTACCCTCTTCTCCAAGGCTGACTCTTTCCAGAAGTACTAGAGACATGGGGTGGGAGGGGGAGGGCGAAAGTTCTCCAACTCCCCGGGGGTGCCCAGGCACCACGAATCCCAGTGTGGCCCTCACTGAGCCTGGTAGGATTTCCCTCTGCCTGTTGCTCATGGTCTTAGGTTGAGTTCCCCTAAAAGCAGACCCCCCCAGAGAAGGATTTCAGCCCTGGTCATTGACATGGGAAGTGAGCCCAAGAGGCACAGCGAGAGGAAGTGAGACAAGGCAGGAAGGAAGGCGGATGAAGGGTACTTCCTTGAGCGCGTTTCCACCATGGCCAGTTCAGGGGGGAGTTCAGTGCCGCAGGGGACCTTCTCAGAGACTGTCTGGAATACGGCTCAGAACTGCCCCCTGGAGAGAAGCCGGGCATTTCTCCCGGCCCCCATTGTTGGACGGCTGTTCTGGAAGGTGCTGATTCCTTGGCTCTTCCAGCCTGCCGGGACCTGGTGAGAGCACACCCCTGCAGCCAGAGACTGGCCTCAGACAAAAGGATGGAAAAAGCAGCTGGTGTGTGACTCCTGGGGTAGGCTGAGGGGATACAGGCAAGGCGCTGACAGCATCTGTGACATTTTCCTTGACATTAAAGTGTGTTGAGGAAGGCGTTGACGTCAACCTGGCGGAAGGTGGGAAGGTCACCATGGAGGGTGCAGTCCTCAGCCTGGATGGAGTGAACAATTTCAGACTCTTAATTTTGTGTAGTAGTTACTGGGCCCCTACTTCATACCAGGTACCAAACTAGGAGTTGTTCTCTACAGTATCATGCTTGATCCTCATGACAACCTTGTGAAAGAAGAGATGAGTTGAGTGCCATTTCTTCTTTTTCTTGATTTAGAGAGAGAGAGAGTACAAGTGGGGAGCAGGGGCAGAGAGAGAATGTCAAGCAAACTCTGTGATGAGTGTGGAGTCCAATTCGGGGATCGATCTCACAATCCTGAGATGGTGACCTGAGCCAAAACCCAGAGTTGGCTGCTTAACCGATGAGCCACCCAGGTGTCCCAGATGCATGCAATTTTTGCAGATGAAGAAAAGGCTCAGAGAGGTTAAGAAATTTCCAGAGGATCACACACAGGCCTGTCTTGGTATGTCTGGTGTTCATCTGCTCCCCCCAACAAAGTCACCCTTACCGGCTCTGAGGATGGCTTAGAACTGGGAGGACTGGGAGTTCCGCTGGCTGATAGTTTCAGGATCCTCAAATTGCGTTGCGCCTGCGTAGATGTGCGATGGTGTCTGTGGTCCAAAGGACAGCCACTCCAGGAAACAGTAGAGCGGCTCCTCAAAATATTAAAAATAGAACTACCACGTGAGCCAGCAGTCCCACTTTTGGGTATACACCCGAAGGGGATGAAATCAGTATCTGGAAGAGATATCTACACGTTCCTGTTCATTGCAGCATTATTCACAACAGCCAAGATATGGGAACAACCCGTGTCCATCAGCAGATGAGCAGATAAAGGAGATGCGGTATATAGACAATGGGATATCATCCAGCCAATAGGAAGAAGGGAATTCTGCCATTTGCGACAACCTGGATGGACCTTAAAGGCATTACACTGAGTGAAATAAGTCAGACAGGGAAAGATAAACACTGCATGGTATCATTTCTAGGTGGAATCTAAAAAAAGAAAGAAGGCAACTCATAGAGACAGAGAGTATGAAAATGGTTGTGTGGAGGTGGGGGAGCTAGGGAGGGGTTGGTAAAAGGGTCCCAACTTTGAGCCGTAAGACAAATAAGGTCGGAGAATGATCTGATGTATAACAAACACGGCAGCTCTGTGTTGCACGGTTGAAGTTTTCCAGGAGGGTGGAATTCTGATGTTCTCACCCAAAAAAGGGGGGGGGAGAGGCTAGATATGTATACACATGTGTGGGGTCACCAGCATGTGCATTCAAGATCTGATAATTTTGTTTGTCAGTTACCCTCAATAAAGCTGAAGTTTAAAAAAACCAAACTGGGCCCTGCCCTGGGGAATTTGCCATGAGCCATCCACTCTCTGGACACCCCTGGGCCACAGAGTTATCCAGTGTCTCTGAGCTCTGTCCCTCTCTCCCTTCAGCTGAGGAGCCCGGATCGGGCTGCCTTGAGTCTAAGCCTCCGTCTGGCTCTGTGAGTCTGGGATCCTATGTGAGGTCAAGGCGTGGCTCTGAGCTTCGTAGGCTCAGAAACCCAGTCTCACGTTGGCCTTCGTGAGTCAGCTCTGGAACCAAGTTCACACGAGGATGTTAGAGGGAGCCAGAAGGTTAATGCCGTCTTTGACAAACAGAAACTGGTTGGCTGGATGCTGCCGTTAGCTGGCCTCTGACCCTGGACATTAGTCACAAGGCTGTCCAGTTGTCTGGAGTTTGAGCAGAGGGACAGACTCTGAACGGGCTCCGTCGGCCCCTTCATAAGCCTGGAGTGGGCCACACCCGTCAAAGGTGTGACTATTTGAGGCGGCCTGGTGGAGGGTGACATTTTCCCTGAAAAGTTCTCCCATGGACACTCCCGATTCCTGTTTGTGCCTCAGTTTCCCTCAGGGTTCAAACAGCAAGTAGTGGGCATACTCACAGTAAGATATTTTGAGGAAGGATTATTTCAAAGGCCCTGGTCACGGAGGAGTGGCTCAGAACATTCATAAGGCCAAAGCACTGAGGGGGCTAAGGGGGTCATCGAACCTGGATGGAGAAGGAGCCTTACGGAGGGGCCGTGAGTGGCCTTTGGGTGTGGTCAGCCTGAGGTGCCCCTGAAATAGGGATCCAGGTGAAAAAGTAAGTTTACTCCACTCCCCTTCCTTTGGAACACCTTCGGGGGTTTCCATTGGCCCAACTCCAGTGGAAACCATGGAGCTCAGCCTGCCTGGGGCCAGCGCAGGTGGGAGGGAGAGAATGATTCCAGAGGGGGAAACACAAGGTGCCCAGCTCGGCCCTCCCAGCTCACTGTCTGATGGACACATTCTAATTTCCTAACACCTTAAATCAGGCCGCTGCCAAGTCTCGCTGGCCGGGGCACTCCATCCCTCTAAGGTCACTTTGCTGTCCCGTGCAGTGTTGATGGCCTAGTTTACTTCTCAGGGGCAAGCTTACTGCCTTTATTTTCAACTGTGGAGGGAGGAGCCACTTTCTGGCCCTGGATGGGGACATAAGCCTGACTGAGGGGGTATTTGAAAACGGGAGGACACCACATGCCAGGGGA
The DNA here is from genome assembly GCA_003697995.1 of Taxidea taxus jeffersonii. Lineage (NCBI taxonomy): Eukaryota > Metazoa > Chordata > Mammalia > Carnivora > Mustelidae > Taxidea > Taxidea taxus. Next base: position 41,053 of record RCUC01042464.1, read on the forward strand.
CCGGTAAGCCAGTGGTAGGGTTGGTGCCATCAGTGGAACTGAGAGGTGTGGGAGCAACTCGGATCTTTCCTTTTGCCACAGTGGTGGCTGTGAACGTAGGAGGGCACTGTGTGCCATGGGCTTCTTACTTTTTATTGTGATTGTTTTAGATTGGGGAGAAAATTGTGTGATTCCCTGGCCCTTCCCTCTTCCCTCCCTCCCACCCTCCCTCTATCCTTCTTTTTCTCCCTCCTACCCACTTCTTACTAAGAATTTCAAACAGGGCACCTGGGGGGCTCAGTCAGTTAAGCGTCTGCCTGTGGCTCATGATCCCGGGGTTGGGATCGAGCCTTCCGTCAGGCTCCATGCTCAGCGGGGAGTCTGCTTCTCCCTCTGCCTGCAGCTCTCCCTGCTTGTTCTCTCTCTCCCTCTGACAAATAAAAAAAATCTTAAAAAAAAAAAGAATTTCAAACATACACAAAAGTAGACAGACTAGGGAAGTGAACCCCATGCACCCATTACTTAGCTGTAGCAGTTATGAACTCATGCCAGTTTGGTTTGGTTTCATTTCTAGCCCATTTCCACC
>RCUC01042465.1:0-15795 GCA_003697995.1 Taxidea taxus jeffersonii
ATAGTTATTTTTAAATTTATTTTAAAATTTGAGTATAGTTGATACATGTTACATTAGTTTCAGGTGCACAACTTAGTGATTTGACCAATTTATACATTATCTGTGTTCACCACAACATAGCATTTGTCCCATTACATCACTATTACAATATCATTGTCTGCAATCCTCAAGCTGTGCTTTTGATTCCCATGACTTACTCATTTCATAACTAGAGGCATGTATCTCCCTCTCCTCTTCACCCATTTTTCTCAACCCTTCTCCTCTCTGGCAACCATCAGTTTGTTTTCTGTATTTATGGTCTGATTCTGCTTTTTGATTATTTATTCACTTTTTAAATCTTCTACTTATGATTGTTTGTTCATTCATTTTTTTAAAGCTTCCACTTATGAGTAGATTCTACAGTATTTGTCTTTCTCAATCTGACATTTCATTTAGCATAATCTCCTCTAGGTCCACCCATATTGTCCCAATGGCATGATATCATCCTTTTTATGGCTGTGTAATATTCCATACATGCACACCACATTTTCCTTATCATTTATCTACTGTTGTACATTTAGGTTGCTTCCATATGTTGGCCACTATAAATAATGCTGCAATAAACATAGGGGTGCATATATCCTTTCCAGTTAGTGTTTTCATTTTCTTTGAATAAATACCCAGTAGTGGAATTTTGGGATTTGTATTTCTTTTTTAAATTTTTTGAGGAACCTCCATACTGTTTTCCACAGTGGCTGCACCAATTTACATTCCCACCAATGATATGTTATCTCTCTTAGACTCACTTTCTTTATCTATAAAATAGATAGCAATTTTAAACTAATAAAGATGAGTGTAAGGATTGAACAGGAGTGTATGTGAAAGTACTTTGGAGGTACTATATAATTATAAGGAATTAATGAAGAGAGTGGGTAAAAACAGTTAAGAAATTTTATGTGTAATAACTGAAATATACAGTACTCAGGAATTATGACCTCTCTCCTATTTGTAACATGGTCTGTTAGAATTTAGATTATGCTACTAGGAATAGTGTATTTCTGATAATGTCTCAGGTCTGCTAAGCAGACCTGAGGTTTGCAGTTAGGCTAACTACAGTTCGTTACTAAACCATCAAAGACTGCTACAAATGGTAACCTGTAGCTATGGTAAAGCAATTACAGATTGCTATGATTAACATGGACCATTTGATAAAGCATTGCAACAAATATAGCCCACTATATGTACTTGCATTGTTTGTCTCTCAAAGAACCAGTTCTATCCCTTGTGATGAGCAGTAGTGCTGGAAACAGACAGAAGTGGTTCTCAAATATCTCCTTTCAATACATTCTTTAGTGGTTTATTGGATGGCATGATCTCATAAAAGAACCATCCACTAGAACCATAGCTCTTCTTTAGTACTGCACTTTATGATAGAGGAAAACACTTAAAAATCACACTAAGAGCAGCAGCCACCAAATTACAAGGGTGCAAATGTCTGCTGAAAGACTTAGTAACTGCAAAAGAAGAAATCAGTACAACTCTGTCTCTAGTATAGCCTGGCTCCGGATACATCACACAACATAGTGGCACTTGCTATTCCGACTGCTGAGAACAAGAATGGGGACAAGCTGATGGCTCACATGAATCATCACTATGAGAAGGAAAGTTATTCAGTAGGTACAGCAACCAGAGTAGTTCTAATTTTATCCTTTTCAGTAAAAAATATTTAAGGACATAATAATACTTATTTATATTTTATATATTCAAGAAGTTTTTTATAAATATATTCACAGATCAGGAAGAAATTCTTTCATAGTGTGTTAGAACATTTTTTAGAAGGTGATAAATTTTTGTTCAAATGAAATATTCAACAGAGTGCCTGGGCGGCTCAGTCAGTTAAGCATCTGCCTTCGACTCAGGTCATGATCCCAGGGTCCTGGGTCAAGCCCCGCATCAGGCTCCCTGATCAGTGGAGAGCCTGCTTCTCTTTATGCCCCCCCAATAAATAAATAAATAAATAAATGAATAAACAAACAAATCTTAAACAGAACCAAAATTTTTAAAACATAAAAAGTAGAACTTCATGTTTTTTTTATTTTAAATTCAATTAGTCAACATATAGTACATCATTAGTTTTTGATGTAATGTTCAATGATTCAGTAGTTGTGTATAACACCCAGTGCTCACATTTTAAGCTTATGTGTGTATGTATGAGTGTATGTGTGTGTGTGTGTGTGTATATATATATATATATATATATGAACTATAATAATATATTGGAACTTCCAGTTGAAACGACTTGAGTAGGGGTTGAACTACAGCCATGTAGCCAAACACTGCCTACTGAATCAGGAATTTCTAGAATAAAGTTTGAAAAAGAAATCACTGCTTTATTATCTCATGTTGTCCATAGTGTTTATTAAATAATATGATCCTGTATCTATGTTCACCTTTATATTCACACCTAGTCTGAGATCATGCCAATCAAATTCAGTCTATTTCCCTATCTCCTGGAGAGTCAACATCATTAAGACTGTCATACCATACAGATCCGTTTGATGAATACGGATTTAATTGCCTTTTATACTTCACTGGCAAAGGCACCTATAATAGTTAATTCCCAATGTTATTCCCAATGTTTTGGTCTGTACTAAATTAAGTGGGCAACAGGATGAACCTCTGACATATTGCACTAGAGGCAGTATGGAAAGAATCCCTGCCCCTCTCATGTCTCCAAAAAGGATGACTTAACCATATGGATCCCTTACTAATCAGGATGGTAAGAGAGGGGCAACATGGGGGCTATGTTACCCAAATAGGCTCATTAAAGAATGACATTATTATTAAACACGTATCTCTCAAGAAGAAAATAACTGGAGAGTTTCTCAGAGAAAGTGTTCCCTGGTCTATCTACTGAGGTAACTAGCTGGACTGTTGAGAAAAACAGCTTCTGCCAGTTGTTTAAGCAAAACCCTCAAGGATTAAATGGAAGCTACGCCTAAGTTAAATAAATCTTTTAAATGTTCAGTTCCTGCACTTTATAACTCAAAATTTCTTCTGTTTTTCTTGCTGTATATCACTCTAAAAAGACAAGTGATGATTTACAAGTGATGAAAAGGTATATTTGCCCTCAGAATTTTCTTTCCAGTTCCAAGGTTTGAGCTTAAATACCTCTAGCTAAAGAAGATCAGGCAGTTTTTAAAAATAAAGACAACTATCATATGATCTCCCTGATATGAGGAAGTGGAGATGCAACAGGGGTGGGGGTTAAGGGGGTAGGAAAAGAATAAATGAAACAAGATGGGGTTGGGAGGGAGACAAACCAAAAGAGATTCTTAATGTCATAAAACAAACTGAGGGGGGCGGGGGGGAGGGGGGTTGGGAGAGGGTGGTGAGGTTACATTATATGTTTATATAAAAATAAAAAAGAATAAATAAAATACCAGCTCAATATTGGTACTTATGGTCTTGGGATGAGTGGATGGGAGAGAGGATGGAGAGGACAGGTATATATCAAGGTTCCTAGAAGGCTTGACTTCCTATTGTAAGGAAAGAAGATGGGCAAAAAGAAGGGGAGAAGCATAGGTTTGTGCTAACTTTCTTTCTCCACATCAGATCCCAAGAAAGTGGAAAAAAGGCTGAGGTCCCTTTGGTATTAGTCCTTTGTCTATCCAGGGAAGGACAAGTTCATTTACCTTGGAAAAAATCCTGTTAATTTAAAGCAAGAATGAAAAATGTATGTGTAAAATGGAAAGTGATAAGAAATTAAGCAGAAAATCCCTTAAATTTTTTTCAAAGTGTGAACTGTAGAGAGGACTAGATATAGGAAAATAAAAACAAATATAGTTTTAAACATATCTTTTTTTTCTCCTGTCAAATCTATCCTGAATAGTCATGGGGAGAGAGAAAGAGAGAAAGAGAGAGATTAAAGGTGTGAGTAAATCAAATGAACAAAAGTAGCAACATGGTATGGTGGAAAGGGCCTAGAACTTGGGGCCAGGAGACCTGATTTCTAATCTTGTTCCAGCCACTAACTCCACATGCTTTGCCTTAGGCAAGTGTCCTAACCTCCCTGTGCCTGTCCTATTCCCTACAAAATGAGGGGACTGTACTAGTTTCTAAAGTTCCTTCTAATGCTAATATTTCAAAATGTGTGAAATAATATGGTTCATGTTATGTTGTGTTCCCCCCACCCCCCACCATTGAATTCCTATGTTGAAGTCCTAATGTAACTCTATTTGGAGACAGAGCCTTTTAACAGGCAATTATGTTAAAATGAGTTAATAATTCAATATGACTGCTGTCCTTATAAAAAGAGGAGATTAAAACACACAGAGAGATACCTGGAATACATGCACACAGAAAAAGGTTGTGTGAAATGGCAGGAAGAAGAAGCCATCTATAAGCCAAGGCAAGAGATCTCAAACAAAGCCAACTCAAACAATACTTTGATCTCAGACTTTTAGCCTCTAAAATAATGAAATAAAGAAATCTGTTGTTTAAGCAACCCAGTTTGTTGTTTCTTGTAGGCAGCCATAGCAAACTAATACAGTACATCATTTGAGTGAAAACTCAATTTATTCCAAAGGGTATAAGTTTTTACATCTAAGCTAATAAATCCTGGCTCCTAATTTCAGAACTTGTAGGCTTCCCAAACTAGCCACGGAACAAATGATAATTGCCCTTGTGGAAAGTTGTAGCCTATAAAGTTAAATGTCAAGGGAGTTGAAACCTTAGAACATCATAAAGACAAACCAGGGTGAGAACAGTTTATCAGAACAAAATTTATATAAGATAAGATCTTTTATTTTTACTTTTACCTAATTTATAATCAAAATGGCTTATTTTTGGTTTCAGGATGTTGTTAATGTGTCTAAAATCAGGTTTGATTATTTTGATCTGTCAGTTAGCTTGTTCTTCAATGGCTATAGACTGGAACAGGAGAATGATAATAGGGTGTGTGTATCAGTGTGTATTGTTTAGGTCAGGGAAGGTTACAGAGAAAAGGTAGGGGGAGGATGGCTATGCATAGTTCAGCACAAATCTATCCTCACCATTGAAAATTGACATTAAATGATAGTTGTCTTTCTCCGATTGACTTATTTTGCTAAGCATAATACCCTCTAGTTCCATCCCTGTCATCGCAAATGGCAAGATTTCATTTCTTTTGGTGGCTGCATAGTATTCCATTGTATATATATACCACTTCTTCTATATCCATTCATCTGTTGATGGACATCTAGGTTCTTTCCATAACTTGGCTACTGTGGACATTGCTGCTATAAACATTCGGGTGTACATGCCCCTTCGGATCACTACGTTTGTATCTTTAGGGTAAATACCCAGTAGTGCAATTGCTGGGTCATAAGGTAGCTCTATTTTCAATTTTTTGAGGAACCTCCATGCTGTTTTCCAGAGTGGTTGCACCAGCTTGCATTCCCACCAACAGTGTAGGAGGGTTCCCCTTTCTCCACATCCTCACCAGCATCTGTCATTTCCTGACTTGTTAATTTTAGCCATTCTGACTGGTGTGAGGTGGTATCTTATGATCTCCCTGATATGAGGAAGTGGAGATGCAACGGGGGTGGGGGTTAAGGGGGTAGGAAAAGAATAAATGAAACAAGATGGGATTGGGAGGGAGACAAACCAAAAGAGACTCTTAGTGTCATAAAACAAACTGAGGGGGGTGGGGGAGGGGTGTTGGGAGAGGGTGGTGGGGTTACATTATATGTTTAAATAAAAATAAAAAAAATAAAAAAAAAGTCTTTAAAAAAAAAAAAAAGAAAACTAACATTAAAGTAGCCCCAGCAAAATACGGGTGGTAGGGGAATAAGTGTTCCTGTTGGAAGCTATTTTTACTGACAGGAATTTTTACTGACTGCTTATCTGGACAATTGGATCTCAAAGTGGTTGACTAACAATATTCAGAATAATTCTGCAAAAATAGAATCCCACAAAGTTGAAACTAAAGGGGACCTTAGAAATCATCTGGTACTTTCCCTTTATTTTGCAAAGGCAAACTGAAGCCTTGGGAGAAGAGAATAGCCCAAGGTCATATAACAAGTTAGTAGCAGAGCTGGAATTTGAACCTAAAAAAATATTTTCTTCAGACAGCTTTAAATTAACATGTCATTGGTTTCCTTCTTTTCTCCGTCTTTTTCATTACTAATTTTTACTGCTATTATATAAAGTAACAGTACTTCCAAAAGAACTATGGCTTTTAAAGGTTTCTATCAGCCAAAATAACATACAAAATTGCAAAGCAATAGAGCTGGAGGCAACTTATTATTTCTGTTTATTCTCTATTTTGTTTGGAACATAAACTGACCGAAGTGAAAAAGCTGTGTAAGATGGTGCTTTGAAAGGAGACTCATTTGGGGGTTGGAGGACTCAGTTCTTGAATTGATTCTGTGTTACTTTTCGACAAGTAACCTAATCTATTCTGGATTCAGTTTTCCTACCTATGAAACAAGGGTGTGGTGGTTTGAATAGTGGCCACCAAAAAGGTATGCCCAAGTCCTCACCCCTGGAACAAGTGAATGTGGCCTTATTTGGAAAAAGGGTCTTTACAGATCATCTTGGATTTAGGGTGGGCCTCAAATCCAATGACAGACATCCTTTAAGAAAAAGGTGGAGGGGGATTTGAGACAGACACAAATAAGGGGATATAAATGCAGAGGCAGCAACTCGATTGGTGGATCTATAAATCAAAGAATGTTAAGAATTGCCTGCATCAACTAGAAGCTAGGAGAAAGACATGGAACTCAGAGCTTCTAGAAGGAACTAAATTATCCAACATCTTGATTTCAGAATTCTGGCTTCCTAAAGTATAAGAGAATAAACTTTTATTGTTTTAAGTAACCAAAATTGTGGTAATTTGAAATAACAGTCTTAAAAAACTAACACAGTGGGTGAATATGGCATCAGGTATGAGGGTCCAGGCAGGTAACATAAATGAATGAAATGGGTTGCTACATGAAACACAAGTGTAAGGGTAATGCTTAATAAAAATGTAACAAGTATCTTGATGTCAGAGAAAAAATAAAGTGAATGACTCTTCAGGTCTAGCCTATCATTACCTTTTGGGAATGTAGGCCCAGTACTGCCAAAGATTCTGGATTTCAAGAAAAGTTTTTTTTTTAAGGATTTTATTTATTTATTTGACAGAGAGAGATCACAAGTAGGCAGAGAGGCAGGCAGAGAGAGAGGGGAGGAAGCAGGCTCCCTGCTGAGCAGAGAGCCCGATGCGGGACTCGATCCCAGGACCCTGAGATCATGACCTGAGCCGAAGGCAGCGGCTTAACCCACTGAGCCACCCAGGCGCCCTCAAGAAAAGTTTAAAGTTCAATCTTTTCTTTGAAATTTCTCCATTTAAAAATGGAGAAAAGTGACTTTAATTTTTAAAACACTATGTGTCAAAAAAACTAAATTTGAGGACTAGATTAGATAATCTCTAATGTTCTTAATGCTCTAGTTGCCTATGTTTCATTTGGTTCATCCTAGCATTGTAATATGTGATTAGAACTGAAAATTTATTTTTTAGTTCCCTAGCACTGTGGGGACAGTATTAGCAGTGGTCACAGCATAAGTGTGACTTTTTTTTTTAGTTCATGTCTAAAGAAGAAGCATGGCAAACACTTTTTTCTAGGATCATTTAAAATTGAGACATCAGCGGGGCGCCTGGGTGGCTCAGTGGATTAAAGCCTCTGCTTTCAGCTTAGGTCATGATCTCAGGGTTCTGGAATTGAGCCCTGCACTGGGCTCTCTGCTCAGCGGGAAGCCTGCTTCCTTCTCTCTACCTCTCTGCCTGCCTCTCTGCCTACTTTTGATCTCTGTCTGTCAAATAAATCAATAAAATCTTTAAAAAAATCGAGATGTCAGAAAGTTTCCTATTAAAATAAATCCCAAGATGTGTGCTCTCTATCTGTGTCATTTCCATTTATTGTGTGTGGAGAAGAATCTGAAAGACAATGTAGTGTTAATTTACAACTGGCAAAAGACATTTACACTTGAACCTATCCTGTTTAGCAGAAAAGGCATTCAAAAACTTTCTTTATAATATTATTTGCAAGTATTAATCCAAGAAGCATATATGTGGCTTATATTTGTAAGCTAAATGGTTTCTGAAAATGTTATATGTACTCTCCAGTACGTTGTAGCGAAAAGGCATCTTACTAAGTTCATATCATAATATATTTATTAGAAATATGAAGATTTAACAAGCTTAAAGCTAAGCTTCTAAAGACCACCACATAAGAATTTTTCTCCCCTGTTTTTTTCTAACAACCCATACACCTTGTGCATTCACTTTGAATTAAAAAAAAAAAAGTGAAGAGTATGCCAAAACAAGTCAATGAAAGAACGATAGTCTTGTCAACAAAAGGTACTGGGACAACTGAATATCCACATGCAAAAGAATGAAGTTGTACTGCTGTGTCATACCATGAACAAAAATTAACTCAAAGAAGATCATAGAGACCTAAATGAGAAAGCTAAAGCATAAAACTGCTAGCAGAAAACAGAAATAAATCTTCATACCCTTGGGGTAGGCAATTGATTTTTAAATGGTTTTTTTTAAAGATTTTATTTATTTATTTGACAGACAGAGACCACAAATAGGCAGAGAGGCAGGCAGAGAGAGAGGAAGGGAAGCAGGCTCCCCGCCGAGCAGAGAGCCAGATGCGGGGCTCGATCCCAGGAGTCCGGGATCACGACCTGAGCCGAAGACAGAGGCTTTAACCCACTGAGCCACCCAGGTGCCCCTGATTTTTAGATACAATACCAAAAGTACAGGCAACAGGAACAAAGATAGACAAATTCAACTTCAACAGAAGGAAATGTTTTGTCTTTAAAAACCCTGTAAGAAAGTAAAATGAATATCCACAGAATGGGAAAAAATATTTATAGTCATATATTTGAAAGTATATTTGAAAAGAGACTCATTTCCAAAATACATAAATAATTCTTACAAATCAATAATAAAAATACAAAAAAATTAAAAATTAGGCAAAGGATTTGAGTAGATGTTTCCCTAAGGAATATATACAAATAGCCAACAAAAAACACATGAAAAGATGTTCACATTATTAATCACGAGGTAAGTGCAAATCAAAACTAAGTGAGATTCCACTTTACACCCATTAGGATGACTGTTAGTAAAACAAAACAGGGCTGTGTGCCTGGGTGGCTCAGTCTTTAAGCATCTGCCTTGGGCTCAGGTCATGATCCCAGGGTCCTGGTATCTATCTAGTCCTGCATCAGGCTCCCTGCTCAGTGGGAAGCCTGCTTCTCCCTCTCCCACTCCCCCTGCTTGTGTTCCCTCTCTCACTGCGTCTCTCTCTGTCAAACAAATAAATAAAATCTTTAAAAAATAAATAAATAAAACAAGACAAAAAATAAATGTTGATGAAGATGCGGAGAAATTGGAACCTTTGCGTATTACTGGTGGGGATGTAAAATAATGCAGCTTCTGTGGAAAATAGTATATACAGAATTATATGATCCTGCAATCCCACTTCTGGGTATAAGTCCAAAAGTAGTGAAAGCAGAAACCTGATCAGATATTACTGTACTCCTGTTTATATCAATATTATTCATAATAGCCAAAAGGTAAAAGCAACCCAAGTGGATAAACAAAATGTGATATGCACATACAATGGAATATTATTCAGCTTTAAGATGGAAGGATATTCTGATACATGCTATGTTGATGAACCTTAAAGATATTATGCTAAGTAAATAAGCCAGTCACAAAAGGACACATATTATAAGATTCCATTTACATGAGAAAACAAGAAAGTCAATTATATATAGATAGAAAGCAGAATGGTGATTGCCAAGGGCTAAGGGGAAAGGGAATTAGTGTTTAGTGGGTACAGAGTTCTGGTTTGGGAAGGTAAAAAAGTTCTGGAGATGGATAATGGTGATGGTTGCATAACAATGTAAATGTACTTACTGTACTGGATGCCCCAGAACTCTATACTATAAAATGGTTAAAATGGTAAATTTTGTTATATGTATTTTACTACAATAAAAAAGGACAAGTAAACCAATTAAAATTTGGACAAAGGAGGGGTGCCTGGGTGGGTCAGTTGGTTGGGTATCTGCCTTTGGCCCAGGTCATGATCCCAGGATTCTGGGATCAGGTCCTGCACTGGGCTCCCTGCTTGGCTGGGGAGCCTCTGCCTGCTTGTGCGCTTTTTCTCTCTGACAAGTGAATGGATAAGATCTTTGGAAAAAGAAAAAAAAAATCAGGCAAAGGATTTAAACAGGTATTTCTCCAAAGAAGATAAACAAATAGTCAATAAACACATGAAAAGATGCTAATGTCATTAGCCATTAGGAAAATGTGATTCAAAACCACAAAGATACCACTTCACACACACTAGAATAGCTATAATAGAAAAGATGGACAATAATAAATCTTGGTGAAGATGGGGGTGTCTGGGGAGCTCAGTTGTTTAATAGTCTACCTTCAGCACAGGTCATGATCTCAGAGTTCTGAGATCCAGACCCACATCAGCATCTGTGCTCAGGGGGTAGTCTGTTTCTCCCTCTCCCACTGCCCCTCCCCCTCCACCCCCGCTCCTGCATGAATGCACACATGCTCTCTCTCTCTAATAAATAAATAAAATCTTTTAAAAAAATCTTGGTGATGATGGAGCAATTGGAATCCTCAGACATTGCTGGTGGGAAAGAAAATATTGCAGCCACTTTGGAAAACAGCTGACAGTTCCCCCAAAAAGTTAAACATAGAGTAAGCACATAACCCAGAAATTCTTCTGCTAGATATATACTGAAGAGAAATGAAGACAGGTATTCAAACAGAAACTTGTACACAAACGTTCATAGCAGCACTATTCAAATAGCTAAATGAATGAATTAAATACAGACAGATACATGATATGACCTGGAGAAACTTTGAAAATATGATAAGTGAAAGAAACCAATCACAAAAGACATCATTTTATATGATTCCATTTATGTAAAATATCCAGAATAGACCAATTTAAAAGTAAATTTAACAGTTGCCTAGGGCTGGAGGGAGGAAGACAAGGGAATGTGGAATGAGGGCTAATAGACACAGAATTCCTTGTTGGGGAAATGAAAATGTTTTAAATTAAATTGTGGTGATGGTTGCATAACTGACAAAATATACTAAACCCAATGAACTGCACACTTTAAATTACATGATAAGTGAATTACTTCATAATTCTAAAAGAGCAAAGAAGAGAAAGTAGAAATGATTTGAATCATGTATGTGTCTCTCAACTTAGTATTTTTTACATTATTTGTTTCATGTATTAAGTAAAACAGCTAAGGCCAAGCAACTATCTCAGCAAAGATGTCCCTTGCATTTAGTTACTCCTCACTATAGCTACCATTGTCTCTATCATCATATCTAAAAGATTTAATATGATGCTGTAAGTTGTGGTCAACTTACATTGATGTAAAACGAATATGAAAAAGTCATCATTCTTTAAGATTAGCCAAGCAGAGCACAGAAATACCATACTTCAATAGAAGTAGTTCTGTATAATTTAAGAATACCTGTACAAAGATTTAAACCATTGATTCCTAGGTGCAACAGTGAACAAAGAGATAACTGTCCCCTTTTAAATGATCGTTTATGTCAGTCTCTATTGTTCTACACATGAGGTATCTGAAACTAAAAATAAATAAATAAAAGTCACTGGTCCAGACACTAAAAAAAAAAGAGAGAGAGATCTGCAATCAAACATTACAAGGTACACAGACGGAAGAAAACAATTCATTGTCAAGTGACAAATCAATTAAAAGAATCAAGTGCAGATGTGGGAAATTATATAGAATTTAAAACAATGATTAATAAATTAAAGGCTTTATTAGAAAAGATAGCATGCAAAGACATGAATAATTCTGGCAAAGAGATGGAAACTATACCAAAGAATAAAATGAATATGCTGTTAAAAACACAGTAATATATGTCCTTTATTGTGTTGAGGTAAATTCCTTCTAAAACCACTCTGTTGGGAGTTTTTATCATGAAAGTGTTGAATTTTGTCAAATGCTTTTTCTGCATCTCTTGAGATGTTCATTGATTTTTATCCCTTGTTCTGTTAGTGTGGGGTGTCTTCTTAACTGATGTAGGTATATTGAATCATCTTGTCATTCAAATGATAAATCTTACTTGAAGATAGGGTATGATTCTTTTAATGGGCTATTAAATTGGGCTTATAGATATAATTTTAATTTCAGTGTATTTAACATACAGTGTTACATTAGTTTCAGTTGTATACTATAGTGATTCAACAGTTCTATATATTATTCAGTGCTCATCAAGATAAGTGTACTTTTAGCCACATTCACCTATTTCACCCATCACCTCATCCACCGCCCCTCTGGTAACCATCTGTTTTCTATAGTTAACAGTCTGCTTTTTGGTTTCTCTTTTTTCCCTTTGTTAATTTGTTTTGTTTCTTAAATTCCACTGAAGAGTCAAATCATATGGTACTTACCTTTCTCTGACTGGCTTGTTTCTTTTAGCATTATTTTCTCTAGATCAACCCATGTTGTTGCAAATGTAAAGATTCCATTCACTTTAATGGCTGAAGAATATTGCACTGCATTCATATACCACTTCTTTCTCCATTCATCTATCAATAGACATGTAGACTGCTTCCATATTTGGGCTATTGTAAATAATGCTTCTATGAGCATAGGGCTATTATAAATAATGCTTCTATAAACACTTTGAAATAGTGTTTTCATTTTCTTTGGGTAAATACCCAGTACTGTGATTCTCAGAATGTATGGTTGATTTATTTGAAGATTTTCAGGAAACTCCACACTGTCTGTCTGCCACAGTGACTATACCAGGTCCCATTCCCAACAGTGCACAAAGGTTCCTATTTCATCACATCCTTACCAACACTTTTTCTTGAATTTTTGATTTTTGTCATTCTGACAGGTGTGAGATATCTCACTATAGTTTTGATTTATACTGTCCTAATAATGAGTAATGTTGAGTACCTCTTCATGTATCTGTTGGCCATCTCTATGTCTTCTTTAGAGAAATGCCTGTTCATGTCCTCTACCATTTTTACACTGGATTATTTCATGTGGTTATTTTCTTCTTGGTGTTGCGTTGTATAATAAGTTCTTTATATATTTTGTATACTAACCCTTTATTGGATATGACATTTTCAGATATCTTCTCCCATTCAGTAGCCTGTCCTTTAGTTTAGTTGTTTCCTTTGCTGTGCAGAGACGTTTTATTTTAACATATTGATTTTGTTTCTCTTGCCTCAGGAAACACATCTGGATGTTGTTAAGACTGATGTCAGAGAAATTACTGCCTAGGCTCTCTCCTAGGATTTTTATACTTTCAGGTTCCACATTTAGGTTTTTAACCCATTTTGAGTTTCTTTCTCTGAATGATGTAAGAAACTGCTCCAGGTTCATTCTTCTGCATTTAGCTGACCAGTTTCCCCAATACTAATTGTTGAATACACTGTTGTTTTGCCATTGGATATTCTTTCCTGCTTTGTCAAAGATAAATTGACCATATAATTGTGTGTTCATTTCTGGGTTTTTTACTCTGCTCCACTGATCTATGTGTCTATTTTTGCACCAGTACCCTACTGTTTTGATCACTATAGGTTCGTAGTATACTGTGAAGTCTGGAACTGTGATACCTCTAGTTCTGTTTTTCTTTTTCAAAACTGTTTTGGATATACAGGGTCTTTTGGGATCCAAATAAATTTCAGGGTTTTTTCTTCTACATTTTCAAAATCCTATTGTTTTTTTAATATGGATTATTTTAAATCTGTACATTGCTTGGATAGCATAGATATTTTACAAGACCAGTGCTCTAACCCCTGAGCTATGGAGCCATAGTATAAATATTTTAACAACATTTGTTCTTCCAAGTCATGAGGATGGAAGGTCTTTCCATTTCCTTGTGTGGTATTCCATTTCTTTGATCAATGTTTTATAGCTTTCAGAGTACATGTCTTTTTTTAAACAATAGATAGCCTTATGACAGACATTAGTTTTTTGTTTTTTTAAGATTTCATTTATTTGCTAGAGAGTGAGTGTGAGAGAGACAGCACAAACAAGAGGAAGGGGTAGAAGGAGAAGCAGACTCCTCACTGAGCAGGGAGCTTGATCCCAGGACCAAGGGATCATGACCTGAGCAGAAGGCAGATATTTAACTGAGTGTGCCTCCCAGGTCCCCCAGAATACACGCCTTTCACCTCTTTGGTAAGGTTATTCCTAGGTACTTACTATTTTGGGTGCAATTATAAATGGGATTATTTTCTTATTTTCTCTTTTTGCTGCTTCATTACTGGTGTTTGGTTTTGTATCCTGCAATTTTACTGAATTCATTTATCAGTTCTAGTAGGTTTTTGGATGAGACTTCTGAGTTTTCTATATATAGTGTCACATCATCTGCAAGGAGTGAAAGTTGTACTTACCGATATAGAAGCTGTTTTATTTTTCATTGCTGTCTGATTAATGCACCTGGGACTTCTGGTACTATGTTGAAGAAAAGTGGGGAGAGTGGACATCCTTGTCTTGCTTCTGACCTTAGGGGGAAAGCGCTCAGTTTTTCCCCTTGAGTATGATGTTAGCTCTGGGTTTTTCATATATGGCCTTCATTATGTTGATGTACGCTACTTCTAAACCTACTTTGTTGAGAGCTCTCATCATGCATGGATTGAAATGATTGCATGGTTTTTTACCCTTTCTCTTATTGATGTGATGTACCACACTGATTGATCTGCAAATACTGAACCACCCTTGCATCCCAGGAGTAAATCCCACTGGATCATGGTGAATGATTCTTTTGACGTATTCTTGGATTTAGTTTGCTAATATTTTGTTGAGGACCTTTGCACCTATGTTCCTCAGCAATACTGGCCTATAGTTCTCTCTGTCTCTGCCTCTGTCTCTCTCTCTGTGGTATCTTTATCTGGCTTTGGTATCAGGCTGATGCTGACCTCATAGGATGAATTTGGAAGTTTTCCTTCCTCTTCTAGATTTTGGAATAGTTTGAGAAGCATAGCTATGAACTCTTTCTTTAAATGTTTGGTAGAATTCACCCGTGAAGCTGTCTGGTCCTGAACTTCTGTTTGTTGGGAGTTTATTGCATACTAATTCAGTTTTCTTGCTGGTAGTCAGTCTGTTCAAATTTTCTATTTCTTTCTGCTTCAGTTTTGGTAGGTTACTGTGTTCTTAATCTCTTATTGGTTCTTTTTTTTTTTTTAATTATTATCTCTTTGTTAAGGGTCTCACTGATGTCCTTCACTCTTCTCGAGTCCAGTGAGTATCTTTATGATCATTATTTAAAATTCTCTATCAGGCATATTATTTCTGTTTGCTTTGCTTAGGTCTCTTGCTATGGTTTTGTCCTGGTCTTTCATTTGGGACATATTCCTGTCTCCTCATTTTGTCTAATTCTCTGTGTCTGTTTCTGTATATTAGGGAAGTCAGCTCTGTCTCCTGCTCTTGCAGGTCATGGCCTCATGAAGAAGAGGCCCTGCAGTCAGTGTCCCATGTTCCCCAGAACCTGGTGTTTCAGGGGTTGTTGTGTGTATTGTGTTGTGTGTTGCACGTGCCCTGCTGTTGTGTCCTGGCTGTCTTTTCCTTCAGTCCAGTCATCTGCAGAGGCTCTTTTTGTCCCTTGTGAGCAGTGTTTGGTCCCTGGCTGGGGTGGGGCGTGCAATTTTAACAAGGTGCATGCCAGTCTACTTGTGAAACAAGACCTGCATCTGCTGCCCTGGGGACCAGAGCTGTGTGGGTGGGGTGTGCAATTTTAACAAGGTGCCCCTC
>RCUC01042467.1:0-24065 GCA_003697995.1 Taxidea taxus jeffersonii
CTCTCTCTCTCTGTCTGCCTCTCTGCCTACTTGTGATCTCTGTCTGTCAACTAAATAAAATCTTTTAAAAAATCGAGGATATTTTTTTAACTTCCATCTGTGATAACCCCATTTATTTTTCTGTAATTTCCTTTACATTTCATAGCACGGTGGTGTGAAAACATGCATAGTTTTTTCTTAATATTTTTATACTGGCCAATACCTGATTTTCAGGCCAATATGTGTTTTTCTTTTTAATTTTCTGGAAAATGTTCCACCTTCATTTGTGAAGAATTTGGTTCTGCTGATTTATGATGAATTGCCCTGAATTCATTTGTTCAGTAGCTATGATCCAATGTATCATCCAAAGCCCTTGTTTCCTTGCTGCTTTTCTCCTTGCTGCTTTTCTGTTTAGATGATTTGTCCATTGCTTTGAATTGGGTGTTAAAGTCCCCTAATATTTGTTTATGTTTCTTTATATATACTATTTTTTTTATTTTAAAATGTATTTAACTCCTTTCAGTGTAACAGGAATCATTGTTTATGCACCACACCCAGTGTTCCATGCAATACATGCCCTCCACAATACCCATCATTAGATTGGCCCAACTTCTCACCCCCATCCCCTTCAAAATCCTCAGATTGTTTTTCAGAGTCCATAGTCTCTCATGGTTCAACTCCCTTTCCAATTTTCCTCAACTCCCTTCTCTTCTCTATCTCCCCATGTTCTCCATGTTATTTCTTATGTCCCACAAATAAGTGAAACCATATGATAATTGACTCTCTCTGCTTGACTTATTTCACTCAGCATCATCTCTTCCAGTCCTGTCCATATTGATACAAAAGTTGGGTATCCATCCATTCTGATGGAGATAATAATACTCCATAGTGTATATGGACCACATCTTCCTTATCCATCTGTCCATTGAAGGACATTTTGGTCAATTCCACACTTTGGCAACTGTGGCCATTGGTGCTATGAACATTGGGGTTCAGATGGCCCTTCTTTTCACTACATTCTGTATCTTTGGGGTAAATACACAGTAGTGCAATTATAGGGTCATAGGGAATCTCTATTTTTAATTTCTTAAGAAATATCCACACTGTTTTCTAAAGTGGTTGCACCAACTTGCATTCCCACCAACAGTGTAAGAGGGTTGCCCCTTCTCCACATCCTCTCCAACACATGTTGTTTCCTGTCTTGCTAATTTCGGCCATTCTAACTGGTGTAAGGTGGTATCTCAATGTGGCTTTAATTTGAATCTCCCTGATGGCTAGTGATGATGACCATTTTTCCATGTGTCTGATAGCCATCCATATGTCTTCATTGAAGAAGCGTCTGTTCATGTCTTCTGCCCATTTTTTGACATGGTTATCTGTTTTGTGTGTTTTGAGTTTGAGAAGTTCTTTATAGATCCTGGATATAAGCCTTTTTTTTTCTGTACTGTCATTTGCAAATATCTTCTCCCATTCCATGGGTTGCCTCTTTGTTTTGTTGACCATTTCCTTTGCTGTACAGAAGCTTTTGATCTTGATGAAGTCCCAACAGTTCATTTTCTATTTTGTTTCCTTTGCATTTGAAGACTTATCTTGAAAGAAGATGATGTGGCTGATATTGAAGAGGTTACTGCCTATGTTCTCCTCTGTGATTCTGATGGATTCCTGCCTCATGTTGAGGTCTTTTATCCATTTTGAGTTTATCTTTGTGTATGGTGTAAGAGAATGGTTGTCACTCCAGATTTTTTTAACTTTTATTTCTGTGGTACAGGTCTCCCTGGTGTCTTCTAACCCTATCTCATGCCCAATGAATAACTTGGCTGCTGTTTTAAATTCTTCATCGTGCATGTTACATGTATCTGTTTCACTTAGATTGCCTAGTCATGATCTTTTCAGTGTGAAGGATGGAATTATAACTGAAATACAAGTGGCATTCCCACTAACGACCTAATCTCAGGGCAACTCTCTGTTTCTTTTGTTCCAAGGTTAAATTAGTGATTCTTCTCTTATGAGTGATGGATAAAGTTCTTCATTTGTAAATCAAAATTCTTAAGAGAATAAGAATTTCCACATTATTAGTCTATCTTTCCAACATGATTTTCATCAAAATCATCCATTTAATGTAAATCATAGCCAATCTTTGTCAATTATTAAAAAAACTCCCTTTGTGGTTTGTAACATGAATATTGCTGATTAATTATTGTGGAAAATAAGCTCAATTGAAATATACCCATGACATATCCAGGAAACTAAACAGAATTAGGGTCAAGAGAAGGTTAAGATGCCCAAGAATGACCACAATTAGGTGAAGGAACAATGCTTCCAAAAAGAGCTGACGTTCTCTTCAGAGCACTGGAAATGCCCTGGATGATGGATATCTTTAAAAAATATATATACTACTTGCATATTCTGCTCAACATTTCTCTTTGTAAAGAATAATTTTAATTAAAATCATGCATTCCTATGGCTTAAATAAAATGTTGGATAGAGATAGGGAAGCACTACACTTCCATGGAGAAAGAAGTTTCTTGAGATCAAGGAATAGCCAGTAGTTTAGAAAGTTTAGGAAGATACCTTATGAAAAGGCATAGGCCTTAGGTGAGAACCACATGATATCCCATCTTTGAGAGGGAACGTGCTTTTATAGCCATGAAATGGAGGGATAAGGAAGAAAATTCCCTATGTATTCCTCTATGTCATCTCTGAAAACAAGCATAATACATATGTGCATTGAACAAAAGGCTTTGTGAAATTCCAAAGTTAAATTCAAAGTTTTCCAAGAGGTCTTGAATCTATTTTGTATATACGGATTTCGAGGTGCATTTGAACAACTAAGATAAGTCAGGTAACAGTTATTTGTTATGCTCCACAAATAAGTGAAACCATATGATAATTGACTCTTATAATAACCCTTAGAAGAGCCTAAATATACACTTTTCTGGGTTGGAGTGTTTGGCTGGCATAGGTATAAGCATGGGTAAGGTCATGGATAGAAAGAGTATAGACTAGGAAGTGGATTTAGATCCAAGTGTCTTGGAACCAAGTAACATTTTCCCAGAGGCTGAGTAAAAGCCACAGAGAGTACTAAGTGGCTAAGGGACAGAGAGGTGAAAGAGAATATTCATTGTTGTTGATGACTGAATTCCTACAAGCAGCAGGTGGCCATTTGTGTTTAATATTAATATGAGCATCAATATTAATAGAAATGTATAATGAGAACTAAACCGTGCTTATTGGTGAAAACAACATTAGGGACATGAAAACTTCTGTTAGCACAGCAATGCATACAGGAATGGAGACAGAAAATCTAAAGAACTCTTTTGAGAAAGAAATAAAAAGTTGTAGGTGCTTTATAATATTACCAAGAGGCCATAGCTTACACTGAACTAATGTATCTTCTGGAGAAATGGCACATTAAGCAAAGATAAAACACACTGCAGCAATTAAACAGAAATAATACCAAGCTTGATTTAATATATGTGGACATTATATAAAATATAAAATATACATTTTTAGTATGTCATGTTAGTCATCATGCAGTATTGCATTAGTTTTTGATGCAGTGTTCCATGATACATTGTTTGCATACATAACACCCAGTGCTCCATGCAGTACATACACTCCTTTTTAATTTTTTTAAAGATTTTGTTTATTTATTTGACAGAGAGAGAGGTTACAAGTAGAGAGAGAGAGAGAGAGTAGGAAGTAGGCTTACCTCTGAGCCTGCTTCCGGGTCAATCCCAGGACCCTGAGATCATGACCTGAGCTGAAGGCAGAAGCTTAACCCACTGAGGCACCCAGGCACCCCAGTACATACACTCTTTAATAACCATCACCAGCCTGACCCATTCCCCACCCTTCTCCCCTCTAAAACCCTTAGTTTGTCTTCATTGGAGAACTGTCTGTTCAAGTTTCCTAGCCACTTTTGGACGATATTATCTGTTTCTTGGGTGTTGAATTTGAGAAAATATTTGTAGACCTTAGACATCAGCCCATTGTCTGTAGTTTTATTTGCAAATATCTTATATATTTTATTCCATTCAGTGAGCTGATTTTTTTTGGCTGACTGTTTATTTTGCTGTGCAGAAACCTTTGATCTTGCTGAAGTCCCAAAAGTTTATTTTCACCTTTGTTTCCCTTACCTTTGGAGGTGTGTCTTAAAGAATTTGCTGTGGCTGATATTGAATAGATTACTGCCTGTGTTCTCCTCTGGGATTTTGATGGATCCCTGTCCCTTGTTGAGGTCTTTAATCTATTTGTGGTTTATATTTGTGTATGGAGTACGAGAATTATTGAGACCATTCATCTATCTATAGCTGTCCAATTTTCCCACCACCATTTATTGAAGAGATTGTTTTCTTTCCCCTTGGATTTTTTTTTCTGCTCTTTCAAAGATTATTTGGCCTTGAAATGAGGGTCCATATCTGGGCTCTGAATTATGTTCCATTGGTCTATGCCTCTATTTTTTGTCAGTGCCATGATGTACTGGTGGTCACAGTTTTATAATAAAGCTAGAAATCAGGCACTGTGTTGCCCCCATCTCTGTTTTTCTTTTTCAACATTCCCTTCGAGATTCGGGTTTCTTTCTGGTTCCATACAAATTTTAGGGTTGTTTGTTCCAGCACCTTGATTAATGTCATTGGTAGTTTGATCAGGAAGTCCTTGAATGTGTAGAATGTTTTGGGCAGGTTATTCTTCTTTCATTTCATCCAGGAGTGTTCTATAGTTTCTTGAGTATAGATACTTTACCTATTTGGTTAGGTTTATGCCAAGTTTTTTGTTTTGTTTTGTTTTGTTTTGTTTTTTTTTGGTGATATTGCAAATGGAATTAACACTTTAATTTCTCTTTCTGCAGTTACATTGTTAGTGTATAAAAACACAACTGATTTCCAGGCATTGAATTTGTCCTGTGCCACATCAGTGAGTTGACATAGAAGTTGCAGCAGTTTGGGGGTAGAGTGTGTTGCGTTTTCCACAGAAAGTATCATATCATATTCAAAGAAAGAGTGTTTGACTTCTTTGATAATTTGAATACCTTTTCTTTTTGTTATCTGATCGATGTTGCTAGGACTTCTAGTGGTATGTTGAATAATAGTGGTGAGAGTGGGCATCCTTGTCATGTTCTTGATCTTAAGGGAAAGGCTCTCAGCTTTCCCCCATTGAGAATGATAGTGCTGTCTGTTTCTCATAGTTGGATTTTCTGAAGTTAAGGAATGTTTTCTCTATCCTATACTCTGAAGAGCTTTGAAGAAGAAAGAATGCTGTTTTGTCAATTGCTTTTTCTACATCAATTGGGAGAATCATGTGTTTTCTCTCTCTTCTCTTATTGATTTGTCCTATCATATTGATTGATTTGCAAATGTTGAACAACCCTTCCATCCCAGGGATATGTCCCAACTGGTCGTGGCAGATCATCCTTTTAATGTACTGTGGGGTCTTATTAGCTAGGATCCTCTTGGATCCTAGCTAATAAGGAATTTTGACATCCACAACACCAGAGATACTGGCATGAAATATTATTTTTTAATGGAGTATTTGGCTCTTTCAGGGATCATGGAATGCTGGCTTCATAGAATGAGTCTGGATGTTTTCCTTCTCTATCGTTTGAAACAGCTTTAGGAGAATAGGTATTATCTCTTTTTTGAAGGTTTGGTAGAATCATCCTGGGAATCCATCAGGTCCTGGACTCTTGTATTTTGGGAGTTTTTTGACCACTTCATGATGTTTAATATGTTGGCCTAGAGCTGTTGGTGATAATTTCTGATAATTATTTATATTCCCTTGGTGTTAGTCATGATCTCTGCCTTTTCATTCATGCTGTTATTAGTCTGTGTCCTTTCTCTTTTCTTTTGGATAAGTTTGGCCTGTGGTTTATAGATATAATTAATTCTTACCAAGAACCAGCTTCTAGTTTTGTTGATGTGTTCTATTGTATTTATGGTTTCTAAATCATCCATATGTTTTCTTGCATAGCTTAGGCTCACTTTGTTGTTGGTTCTCCAGTTCTTTAAAATATAGAGATATTTTGTGTATTCAGGATATTTTATTTCTTTTGAGTGAAGCTTAGATGCCATCGTGTTCCCCCCTTAGGACCTGCTTTGCCATATACCATAGGTTTTGGAATGATGTGTTTTAATTCTCATTGGTTTCCATAAGTTGTATAAGTTATTATTTGGTTTCCAGGTTGACCCAAATATTCTCAAGCCAAGCAGGATTGTCTTTAGCTTCCCAGTGTTTGAATTCCTTCCAAAGCTTTTCTTGTGATTAAGTTCTGGTTTTAAAGCACTGTGGTCTGAGAATAGGCAGTGAATAATATCAGGCTTGGTATCGATGGAGACCTGATTTGTGGCCTACTAGGTAGTCTATTCTGGAGAAAGTTCCATGTGCACTCAAGAAGAATGAGTATCCTGTTGTCTTTAGGGTGGAATGTTCTGTGTATGGAATGTTCTGTGTATGTCTCTGAGGTCCATCTGTTCCAGTGTGTCATTCAAAGCTCTTGTTTATTTGCTGAATATCTGCTCTGATGATCTGTCCATTGATGAGAGTGGAATGTTGAGGTCTCTCACCATTACCGTGTTATTTTCAAAAAAGTCTCCTTATTTTGGTTAACAGTTGGATTCTGCAGTTGGCTGCTCCCATGTTTAGGACATAGATATTTAAAATTGTTATATATTTTTGTTGGAAGCATCCTTTAAGGATGACATAGTGTTCTCCTTTATCACTAACTACAGATTTAGTTTAAAATCTAGATTAGGCTGAATGAAATAAGTCAAGCAGAGAGAGTGAATTATCATATGATTTCGCTTACTTGTGGAGCATAAGGAATAAAATGGAGGACATGGGGAGATGGAGAAGAGAACTGAGTTCGGGAAATTGGTGGGGGTGGGGAAGAGAAACCATGAGAGACTGTGGACTCTGAAAAACAAACTGAGCAGTTTGGTGGAGATGGGTGTGGGAGTTTTGGTTAGCCTGGTGGTGGGTATTATGGAGGATAGATGTTGCACAGAGCACTGGATGTGGTGTATAAACAATGAATTCTGGAACACTGAAACAAAAGAAAATATAAAGAAAAATCTAATTTTTCTGTTATGAAAATTTCTAGCCCAGCTTTCTTTTGAGGTCCACTGTGATGAAAGATGTCACTCCATCCCTTCACTTTTACTCTAGATGTGTTGTTCAGTTTCAAAATGAGTCTCTTAGAGACAGCATGTGGATGGATCCTGTCTTTTTATCTAATTAGCAACCCCATGCCATTTTATGGGAGAATTTAGGCCATTCACATTGAGAGTGATTATTGAAAAATATGATTTCATTGTCCCATATTTCCTGTGAAGTCCAGTTTCTTTAGATTGTCTATGCATATTTCCATTCTGTATCACTCTTGGGGTCTTTAACATTTTACATGACCCATACCAACCTCCCCTTAATATTTCTTGCAGGGCTTGCTTGGTGGTCACATATTCTTTCAATTCCTGCTCGTTCTCTCCATCTTTCTGAAGTACAGAATTGCCAGAAAACAAAATATTGGTTGCATGATCCTCTCCTTTAGTACCCTGCATATGTCTTGCTAGACCTTTCTTATTTTCTGGGTCTCTGTGGACAGCCCCAATGTTATTCTGATGTTCCTACCTTTTTACTTAAAGAATATATTCCCCATAGCTGTCCTTAAGATGGTTTCTTGGTTCTATGACTTGGGAGTTTTATTATGGCATTCCAGGGTGTTTTTCTGTTCCTCTTCATTTGTGAGGGGTCTTCTCTGCCTCTAGGGCAGGAACTCTTGTTTAATTCCCTGGGTTAGGGAAGTTCTCAGTGGTGATTTGCTTTAATATATCTTCTAGTCTTCTCTCCCTCTCTCTAAACCCCCTCAGGGATCCCAATAATTCTGACATTGGAATGTTCATGACTTCATTTATTTATCTAATTCTGTTTTAATGGGGTTTGAACTGTTTGTTACAGGGCTACTCGTGTCCTTTCTTTTTTATCAGTTTGTCTTCTAGACCACTAATTTATTATTCTGCCTCATTTATCATAGCTGTTAGAGTATCTAGATTAGATTGGATCTCATTGAGAGCATTAAAAAAATGTTTTGCTAGAACAACTCTCATTTCTTCCCTTAGAGAATCTGTTGTCATTAAAGGTTTTATGCATCCTGGATGTTGTCTGCATTGCTGTTATTCTGTAGTCTATTTCTGATATCTTGCTTAGATCAATATGTATTTCTTCTGTAGCAGAAGTCACAGTTTCTGAATTTTTCCTATGTTGAGGGTTACTTCTCTGAGTCATTCTGTTGAGGGGTAGTTGGGCTAGTGTATCGAATCAATTACTGAGCACAGCTCCATCAAAATGCACCTATTTTATAGGGACCTTAGAGTTTTTGGCCTCTTGTTCTCCAGCCTGTCTTCTGGGAGAGGGCACTGCCATGCTGTTGCTCAGGAAACCCCATTTGGGTAGAGATGTCTTGCTCCCTGTGGGAGGGTGGGCTCAGGGAAAACTTGTTTTGTGGGGCTTTTGTTCTCTGCCAGCTTTCTCTGGTGTCTTTCCGCATCCTACTCAGGGTAAGAACAGAAGTGACCTTATCCAAGCCACTGTGTCAGAGCAGAGAGCCCACATTATTCCCCTCAGTGAGCTC
Organism: Taxidea taxus jeffersonii; assembly: GCA_003697995.1. Classification (NCBI taxonomy): domain Eukaryota; kingdom Metazoa; phylum Chordata; class Mammalia; order Carnivora; family Mustelidae; genus Taxidea; species Taxidea taxus. The sequence goes on from RCUC01042467.1 coordinate 8,606, forward strand.
TGCTGGCCAAAGTGTCTCTTTTTCCATTTGTGCTGCCAAAAAACACATAAGACTGAGTTTTGTGTCCCATTACAGGACTCCCAGCCCTCGATTCCATATCCAGGCATATCTCTGCCCTTTGTGCTTCTAGAACTGTGTGATATCCCCAGTTTGTATGTGTGCCCCGACAGTTCCAGGTTTCAGTGTGGGGTTGCTCCCCTCAATAACTTTACCTGCTGCCACTGGTCTGCAAGTTTGTGCCTGGTCCCCAAGCATGAGAGGTGCTTAAGGTCGAACAGTTCCCTCCTCCTAACATTTATCTTCCAATATCCTCCCGCAGTAGCACAGCTCCACCCCCTCCCCAACAATGTACTTAAAGACCATCCAAAGGAGATATTCTGTTTTTAGAGATCTGACATATCTTCTTACACCATAGGCCGATTTTGTGGGTGAAATTGTAGATATCCAGCTCAACTCAAGGAACCGGTTTAAATAGGGTCCCCTATTCCTCTGTGATCTTTGCCCACTCACATTCATTCCTTAACAGGATATTCTTTAACTTCCACCTGTGATCTCCTCATTTTTTTCTTCTTCTGGCTGACTTTATTTTTCATAGCACTGTGGTCTGAAAATATGCATAGTTTGTTCTCAATATTTTTATACTTGCCAAAAAATGACTTTTGGCCTGAATGTGTTTTCTTCTGGAAAATGTTCCATGTGCACTTGTGAAGAATTTGGGTTCTGCTGCTGTGAACTGCTCTGAATATATTTGTGAAGTCCCTCTGGTCCAGGGTGTCATTCAAAGCCCTTGTTTTGTTGTTGATCTTCTGCTTAGATGATCTGTCCATTGCTTTGCATGATGTGCTAACATCCCCTAATATTTTATTTTTATGCTTCTTTATGTTTACTATTAATTGTTTATATAGTTAGTTGTTTCCATAGTAAGAGCATAAACAAGTGTTCAGTATCCTTGATGGAGAGACCTCTTGATTATTAAATAGTACCCTTTTTCATCTCATGTTAATCTCTACAGTTTAAAATTGAGCTTGTTTGTAAAGTATTGCTACTCTGGCTTTCTTTTGACATCATATGCATGATAAATTGTTTTCCCTCCCCTCAGTTTCAATCCTCAAGTGTCTTTAGGTATAAAATGAATCTCTTATTTATATTCAGAGAAATTACTAATAGATCTGAATTTAGCGTAATTTTATTCATTATCTTGCCATTGTATCTGGAGATTTTCCTTGTTCCTTTCTTTTCCTAATCTTTTTTGGTTTCTCCCTTTCAGACAATGAGTGTCATTTGATATTTCTTACAGGTCTGATTTACTGACAGCTAATTACTCTAGGGTTTGTAAATTGGGGAATCTCAACATCTTTGTTTCTAATTTGAGTGACAGAATTGTAATGCATATCCGTGGCTGTAGACTTTCCCCACTTAGCACTTTGGATATATCATGTCATTGCCTTCTAGCTTGCCAAGTTTCTGTGGAGAGATGTGCAGTTAACATATGAGTATTCCTTTGTAAGCTAAGGGCTTCTTTTGTCTTGCCACTTTAAAGAGAATTCCTCTATTGCTAGATTTTGTAAATTTAATTACATTTTGTCTTGTGTTGGCCTGCTTTTGGTGATTGTGATAGGAGTCCTCTGTGCTTATGAATCTGGATCTCTGTTTCTTCTCCCAGATTAAGGAATTTTTCATTTATGATCATTTCAAATAAAATTTTGGCCTCTTTTCTTTCTCTCTTATAGGGCTCATACAGTATGCATATTATTATATTTGATGGAGCCAGTGATTTCCCTAAGTCCATTCTCATGTTCCATAACTCTTCCTTCTCTCTTTTGTTTAGCTTCATTATTTTCTATTGTTTTGTTTCTGAGGTCAGTAATTTGATCATCTGATTCTTCTAGCCTACTGTTTAATGGATCCAGTTTGCTTTTTATGTTTTGATTTTGTCTTTTTTTAACACTTTTATCTCTGTAGTGTCACTCTGATGTCTTCCACTCTTTTCTAAAACACAGTGAGTATCCTGACTGCTGCTTTAAATCCTACATCATGTATGTTACATGTATCTGTTTTACTTAGAATGACTGACTATGATCTTTTCTTGTTCTTTCACTGGGGATAAATTGATTCTTCTATCTTTGCATTTGGCTTAAGTCTCTGTCTTCTCTGTATTAAAAAAAATCCCATTGTGTTTTCTGCTCCTGGGTTATGGCTTTGGGAAGAAGAGACCACCTAGTGCCCAAGGTGTGATGCTTCAGGGAATCTCGGGTGTGTGTTGCATGTGTACTGCTGTTGTGTTGTGGCTGCCATCTGTCACTCAGGCCAGTCACCTGCAAAGTGTCTCCTCGCATGTCCCAGGAAGTATTTGGTGTCTGGCATAATATGGTGAGGTTTCACTTGGCGGGTTGTGTTCAGCCTGTCAAATGAGGCTTCACACGAATTCAACAGAACTAACACCTTTCAGAATGCCATGGTCAGGAGATAGGATGTTGGCATGGGATTACTCTAGTCCCCTACTGGAGGGCCTGAACTACTGGGATTGAGCAAGTCTGACTGAGAAAGGCAGCCCCACCAGCATACAGGGGTTGGGAATTCATGTTTGCAAGTTAGACAGCAAATATAACCCCTGCCTTGCTTTTGGCAGGTAGCTCGGTATTAATGCTTGTTGTGGAAGAGCCCAATATTTCGTTTCCCCCATAGAGGCACCTCCACAAACACTGCCTATCAGGGATAGACTCCAAGAACAAATATCTCCCCACTGTGTCTCCAAGTATTGTCTCTGTTCATTGTTTCCAGGATGTCTGCACCTGGTTTTCTGCCTGTGTTCTCTCCAAGAGCAACAGTGTTCTCCATATTTGATATCAGACAATCCTGCTGACCTTAAAACTCAGGGCTTTAAGCCCCCCTTGTTGCAAGAACTCATGCCATTCAGTTCCTCTTATATTCACAGACAATGGCTTTGGGTAACATTGTCCTTGTGGGTTCCCAGTGTGCTCCTCTCTCATGGGTATTTCTTTTTGGCCATGGCTCCCTCCCCTATGCAGCACCAACCATCCACTTCTCCCCTAAGCCACATCTGCACACTTCCTCTTCTATTCCATGTTACTTCTCTCTTTAGCTGTGGGTTTTAATCTGTAGGCATCAGGACAAGTTCCATCCTGTTTAGATTGATTTGATAATATTCTAGTTGTGTTCTTGGCTCAAGGCAAGCCTGGAGTTTTCCTACTCTTCCACTATCTTCCTGTCCCCCATATGTGCCATGGAATCTTACTCAGCCATAAACAAGAATGAAATCTTGCCACTTGCTACATGTTAGGAGGGAGCTAGAGAGCATAATGCTATGTGAAATCTATCAGTTACAGAGAGACAAATAGCATATGATTTCCCTCATTTATGAAATTTAAAACACAAATGAACAAATGGAGGAAAAAAGATATAGGATAAACCAGACTTTTAAATATATACAGAAATCTGAGTTTGTTAGAAGGATGGTTAGTTGGTATATGTGTGAAATAAAGGAGACTAAAAATGACATTATTTGCAGAAATGTGACTGAAGGTGAGTTAAAATGAGTTTCCAATCCATTAAAATTGCATTGTTATAAAAAAGAGAGTTTATATCTCTAGAAATTTTATCATAAGCCTCATATTAACCACAAATGAAAAATCTATAGTAGATACAAAAAATATAGGAAGCAAGTGAGGAATTGCACTAAAGGACCTAAATCCCAAAAGAAAACACCAAACAAGGAGAAAGTAGAAAAGAATAAAAGTCATAAACAAACAATATAAAACAATTTATTCCTTATGCACCAATAATTAATTAAATCATTCAGGACTAAGTTCTCCATCAGTAGAAACAGAGCTACTGAATGTTTTTTTTTTTTTTTTCTTAAAGATAAAAACAGACAAAATACAAAACAACAAGAACAAAACAAGATCCAACAATATGTCGCTGATAAGGAGAAAAAGTAGAATAGTCAGAGATACAAAGAACACTACATCATTCGGGAAGGGTCTATCCAGCAAGAATACCTAACAATTGTAAATATTCAGGCCCACCATATGGGAATAGCCAACATTAGACAACTGTTAATCAGGATAAAGAGTCATATTGATGTGAATACAGCAAAGTAGGGGATCTTAACATGCCCCTCTCAGTAATGGACAGAACATCCAAGCAGAATATCAATAAAGAAACAAGAGCATTGAATGACACATTGGCCCAGATGGATCCCATATATATGAACAGAGCATTTGACCCTAAAACAACAGAATACTCATTCTTCTAGAGGGACATGGAACTTCTCTAGAATATATCATAGTCTGGGTCACAAATCAAGACTCAACCAATATCAAAACACTGGGGTTATTACTTGCATATTCTCAGACCAAAATGCTCTGAAATTGGAACTCAACCACAAGAAAAAGTTTGGAAGGAATTCAAACACCTGGAAGCTAAAGACCACCTTGCATAAGAATGTTTGGTTCATCCAGAAAATCAAAGAAGAAGTTAAACAATTAATGGAAAGCAATGAGAATGAAGACGTTCCGGTCCAATATCCATAGGATACAGCAAAGGCGTCCTAAGGTGGAGATACAAAGCCAGCCAAGCCTCTCTCTCAAAAAGAAAACAAAACAAAACAAAACAAAACAACAACAACAACAACAAAACACGTCCAGAATACACCAGCTCTCTTTACACTTTAAGAAACTAGAGAATCAACAACAAATTAAGCCAACCCACACACAATAAGAGACACAATAAAGATTAAAGCAGAGATCAATGAGATAGAAACTGGAGATGCAGTAAAATGCATCAACGATACTAGAAGCTGTTTTTTTCTTGAAGAATCAATGTGATCGATAAACCATTGGCTAACTAATCCAAAAGTAAAGATATAAGGCCCAAATTAATAAAATAATGAACGAAAAGGGAGAGATCACAACTAACTCAAGGAAATAGAAACAATCCTCAGAAATTATTATCAACAGTTATATACCAACAATTTAAGCAACCTAGATGAAATGGATGCATTCTTGGACACCTATAAACTTCCAAAACTGAATCAGGAAGGAATTGACAACATTAAGAGACCAATATTGAGTAAAAATAATGAATCAGTGATCAAAAACTTCCCCCAAAACAAGAGCCCAGGACCTGATGGATTCACTGGGGAATTCTACCAAACTATCAAAGAAGAAATAATATCTATTCTCCTGAAGCAGAAGTAAAACTTCCAGACTCTTTTTTATGAAGCCAGCATTACCCTGATCCCCAAACCAGGCAAATACTCCATCGAAAAGGAGAATTTCAGACCAATATCTCTGATGAATATGGATGCTAACATTCTCAACAAGATCCTAGCTAATAAGATCCAACAGTACATTAAAACAATTATCCACTATGACCAGGTGGGATTTATCCCTGTGTTGCAAGGGTAGCTCAACATTCAAAAATCAATAAATGTGATAGAACAAATCAATAACAGAAGAGAGAAGAACCACATGATCCTTTCAATTGATGCAGAAAAAGCATTTGACACAGCATGCATTCCTGATTAAAATTTTTAAAAGTTTAGGGATATATGGAATATTCCTCAGCTTCATAAAATCTATCTATGAAAAACCCAGAGCAAATATCATATCAATGGCAAAAGCTGGCAGCCTTCTCTTTGAGATCAGGAACACAACAAGAACACTCTCACCACTCTTGTTCAACATAGTGTTAGAAGTTCTAGAAACAGCAATTAGACAACAAATAGAAGTAATAAGTACTCAAATTGGCACTGTAGAAGTCAAGCTCTCTTCACAGATGGCAAGATACTTTATATGAAAAACCCAAAAGACCCTACCCCCAAAGTACTAGAGCTCATGCAGCAATTCAGCAATTTGTCAGGGTACAAAATCAATGACAGATATCAGTTCCTTTATTATACAGTAACAATGAAAATACAGAAAGGGAAATTAGAGAATCAATTCCATTTACTATAGCACCAAGAACCATAAGATACCTGGGAATAAACCCAACCAAAGAGGTAAAGGATCTGTACTTGATGAGCTACAGAATGTCATGAAATAAATTGAAGAAAATACACAAATATGGAAGACCATTCCAGGCTCATGGATTGTTAGAGAAAACACTGTTAAAATGTCTATACTGCCTGGAGCAATCTATACTTTCAATGCCATTCCGATCAAAATTCCACTGTCATTTTTGAAAGAGCTGGAACAAACAGTCTTAGAATTTGTATGGAACCAGAAGAGACCCCAAATTGCTAAGGAAATGTTGAAAAGAAAACAAAACTACGGGCATCACGTTGCCTAATTTCAAGCTTTACTACAAAGCTGTGATCACCAAGACAGCATGGTACTGGCACAAAAACAGACACATAGACCCAGGCATGGACTCTCAACTTTATAGTCAAATAAAGCAGGAAAAAAATATACAATGGAAAATAGGCAGTCTCTTCAATAAATGGTGCTGAGAAAATTGGACAGCTATGTGTAGAAAAGTGAAACTTGACCAGTCTCTTACACCATACACAAAGATAAACTCAAAATGGATAAAAGACCTCAATGTGAGGCAGAAATCCATCAGAATCCTAGAGGAGAACATAGGCAGTAGCCTTTTGACATCATCCACAGCAACTTCTTTCAAGACATGTCTTCAAAGGCAAAGTAAATAAAAGTGAAGTGAACTCTGGGACTTCCTCAAGATCAAGAGCTTCTGCATAGCAAAGGAAACAGTCAACAAAACAAAGAGGACTTTCCTTACCTTTTTCTCATACAGATCCCATAGTGAAAGGAGCTAATAAAGGACACTATCACATATATGATGACAATCCTCACAGATGGCTAATGATACCCAGGAGCCCTCACTGTTTATTTAGATCTTTAGAAGTTGCAGTTGAATTAGGAACACATTCATATTTCAGGAGAAAAGTTCACCTAAAGTATGGTATACTTAATCTCATTAATCTCATTTTTTTTTCTTTGAATAGAAAGGGGTAATGAAAAATAAACACAAATGGGCAACCCAAGATGATGATCAGGCTAACAGTGCCCTCTTTCTGTCCTTAATAGGGGTTTCTAACTAAAGCCCAAGGAGGAAAAGGTCAGTAAGAGAGGGACTGCTGCTTCAGTGAAACTTGCTTCCACGAAGTCACAAAACCTGTGATATCAGGGCAACTACTCCTCCCCCAACCACCCCTAATCTTGACACTTGGGTGGGGTAGTCATGAGTCATCCAAGAGGATCACAAGCCCTCCGAAATCACTGGAGACACCTGGGCATTTTCCCAGACAGTTTGTCAATCATGTTGATGTCACCTTCTCCATGGCTGAATTGGTAGTCAATGGTCGTGACTGTCATCAACGAGGCTATGGACTCCTGAGAGGTGAAACATCCACAATCCCATATTACACACTACTAGTCAGAAGAATCAGCTCTAAAACTCAATTTAAACGGAAGAACTCCACCCCATGGATATGTACATGGTTCTCAATATCAATCGGGGTGCTTATGACCAGAAAAACTGCAGCCTGAGAAAAGCTCACAGTTAACACCAGCAACCATGGAGTCTGGAGTCTGAAACAGCAAAGACAGGAATTACTCTACAATCTCCAGAAAATTTTCCAAAAAGACCTCCCAATCTTCAAAGCTGCGGAGGCACAAAAGGCAGACACTACAGTGTAGAACCTTTGGCCAAGGACACACCAGTTTCAAGGGAGTCCACAGTAGAAAGTGAGGAGCATTTTGGAAGTGAACCACACTTCCAAAGAAAAACCGTATGAATGGCTGCTGTGCCAGTTTCAAGAAGACAACATGTATCTCTGAAAGAGCCCATTGAAGAGGATTCAAATCTCCAAGAACACTGAACATTCCCACAAGGTGGTCAGGTTCCTTCTGTGGAATTGAATCAAGAAGTTGCAGCACAAGCCTGTCTTAAACTTCTAATTTCCACCCCCAAATATTTTGAGGCAAAAACATAATAGTGCAAGGTATGGGTGTTGGGCATGTTCTAATGGAGACACAAGAGTATGAAAACTGTGACAACAAAGAGCCATTGCTTAGGGATGCATCGCGAAAGCTACAAGTTGGTGAAGTGTTGCAGGAAGACAAATAAGAGGATAAAGAACTTTAGAAATCAGTACCAATATCTGTCATTTTAGGATGGTGGGAGGTTCTCTATACTTAGCTGCATTCCATGGGAATATTTCAAAATTAAATAATCCATTCTCCTGCCCCAGTGGGTCCTTGTAATCTTTTTTTAAAAAGATGCGTATGTATGTATTTGCAAAGAGACAGAGAGAGCATAAGGAGTGGGGAAGCTGGAGAAGGAGAAGTCAACTTGCCACCAAGCATGGAGTTTGATGTGGGAATTGATCCCATGACCTTAGCTAAATTGATCATGACCTGAGCTGAAGGCAGCCACTTAAATGACAGAGCCACCCAGGTACCCAGTCTTAAAGCCTCAGTGTTCTAGACCAGAACAACTGCTCTGTCATTGCTCAGAAATTCAGGTAATACTGACTTTGGGTTTGGGGGAGGTGACTTGCTCTATCAGACCTGTTTTCTTACTTACATAGCTTGTAGACCTGGAGTCAGGGTCTTGGCTATATACCGAGTATTCTCTCAAGCATGTTTTTTGTGATGAGATTTTGTAAGCACATATTTTCCAGAGGGTCTTTTTTTTTCTTTATAGGAACCTCTCTAATTGTATAAAGTACCAATGAAGGAGTCTTAGTTTGAATTATGAAATTCTTCTTCCTAAGCCCTTTAACCTGCTACAAATAGAATTGAATGACTTTTCTGACATTGAACATCTCACTTAGTCTACAGTAATCCCAGTGCACAGCAATGTGTACAGGGATGGAGGCAGAAATCTAAATAACTCTTTGAGATAAAAAGAGAGAAAGAAATGGTTTTAGGAGCTATATAATATTATCAGGAGGCCATAACTGACACTGAACTAATATATCTTCTGGAGAAATTACACACTAAGCAAAGATAAAATACAATGCAGCAATTATGCAGAAGTATTTACAAGCTTGATTTAATATGTGTGGACCTTTATATAAAATGTAAAATATGCATTTTTAATTATGTTATGTTAGGCATCATACAGTATGGCATTAGTTTTTGATGCAGTGTTTAATGATACCTTGTTTGCATATATAACACCCAGTGCTCCATGTAGTACATACCCTCTTTAATATCCATCACCAGGCTGATCCATAGCCTACCCTTCTCCCCTGTAAAACCCTCAGATTTTCTTCCTTGGAAAAGAGTCTGTTCATGTTTTCTGCCCAATTTTTGACATGATTATCTTTCTTGGGGGTTGAGTTTGAGAAGTCCTTTGTAGATCTTGGACATCAGCCCTTTGTAATGTATCTTTGTGTATGGTGTAAGAGAACAGTGGAGTTTCAGTCTTCCATCTATAGCTGTCCAATTTTCCCAGCACCATTTATTGAAGAGACTGCCTTTTTTCCCCTTGGAATTCCTTTTCTTGCTTTTTCAAAGATTATTTCACCAGTGTTGGGGGCTCACATCTAGGCTCTCTATTCTGTTCCATTGGTCTAGGTGTCTGTTTTTGTGTCAGTCCCATGCTGTCTTGATGATCACAGCTTTGTAGTAAAGCTTGAAATCAGGCACCATAACACCCACAACTCTTTTTTTTTTTCTTTTTTAAAATTTCCTTCATGATTCGGGGTGATTTCTGGTTCCATATAAATTTTAGGATTGTTTGTTTCTCAGCACTTTGAAAAATGTCATTGATAGCTTGATTGGGATGGCAATGAAAGCGTAGATTGTTCTGGGAAGGCTATTCTTCTGATCCATGAGCATGGAATATTTTTCCATCTTGTGTGTTCATCGATTTCTTTCATGAGTGTTCTATAGTTTCTTGTGTATAGATCCTTTCCCTCTTTGGTTAGGTTTATGCCGAGGTGTCTTATGGTTTAGATGCTATTGCAAATGGAATTGGTGCTCTAATTTCTATTTCTACAGTTACACTGTTATTGTATAAGAACACAACAGATTTCCAGGCATTGATTTTGTACCCTGCCACATTGGTGAATTGCCATAGAAGTTCTAGCAGTTTGGGGGTGGAGTGTTTTGGTTTTCCACAGAAACTGTCATGTCATCTGCAAAGAGAAAAAGTTTGACTTTTTCTTTGCCAATTTGAATACCCTTTCTTTCTTTTTGTCATTTGATCACTGTTGCTAGGACTTCTAGTGCTATGTTGAGTGAGAGAGGTGAGCGTGGACATCCTTGTCATGTTCCTCAACTAAAGGGAGAGGCTCTCAGGTTTTCCCCATTGAGAATGAGAGTTTCTGTGGGTTTCTCATAGATGGATTTATGAAATAGAGAAAATGTCCATTTTCTATGCTCTATTTTGTCAAATGCTTTCTTTGCCTCCATTGGGAGTACCATGTGGTTCCTCTCCTTCTCTTCTTGATTTGTCCTTTCATATTAATTGGTTTAAAAATGTCAAACAATGCTTACATCTCAGGGATAAATCTGGTTGTGGTGGATCATCCTTTTAATTTACTGTTGAGTGTTATTAGCTAGCATCCTGTTGAGAATTTTGGCATCCGTATGCATCAGAGATATTGGTATGAAATTCCCTTTTCTGATGGGACCTTTGGCTGTTTTGGGGATCACAGTAATGCTGCCTCATACAATGAGTCTGAAAGTTTTCCTTCCCTTTCTATTGTTTAAAACAGCTTCAGGAGAATGTATATTATTCCTTTCTTGAAGGTTTCCCCCACGGAATCCACCAGGTTCATGTTGGGAAGTTTTTGACCACTGCTTCATTCTCATTACTGGTTATTGGTCTATTCAGATGGTCAATTACTTCCTTTTTCTGTCTCAGTAGTTAATAGGTTTCCAAGAATGCATCTGTTTCTTCCACAATGCTTAATTTATTGGCATATAGCTGTTGATAATTTCTGAGAATTGTTTCTATTTTCTTGATGTTAGTCGTGATCTCTGCTCTTTCTTTTATACTTTTATTATTGTGGGTCCTTTATCTTTTCTTTTGGATATATCTGGACAGTGGTTTATTGATATCATTGCGTCTTTCTGAGAATGTGCTTCTAGTTTTTTTGGTGTGTTCTACTGTATTCCTGGTTTCTAATTCATCCATCTCTTCTCTTGTATGACTTAGGCTCAGTTTCTTGTTGATTCTCCAGTTCTTTAAATTATAGATAGTTTGTGTATCCAGTATTTTTTTTTTTTATTCTGAGTGATGCTTAGATCATTGTGTGTTTCCCCCTTAGGACCCACTTTGCCATATATCATAGGTTTTGGAATGATGTGTTTCATTCTCATTGGTTTCCAGGTTGACCCAAACATCTTTAACTTCCAAGTGTTTGAATTTCTTCCAAACTTTTACTTGTGATTGAGTTCCATTTTCAAAGCACGGCAGCAGAAATTAGGCAGGGAACAATCTCAATCTTTTGGTATTGGTGGAGACCTGATTTCTGACCTAATATGTGGTCTACTCTGTAGAAATTTCCAAGTGCACTTTAGAAGAATGAATATCCTGTTGTCTTTAGGGTGGAATGTTCTGTGTATTTCTATGGTCCAGGGTGTCATTCAAAGGCTTTGTTTCTTTGTTGAATTTCTGCTCAGATGTTCTGTCTATTGCTGAAAATGGAGTGATGAAGCATCTCACCATTCCTGTGTTATTATCAATATTCTCCTTATTTTGTATTCTGCAGTTGGATGCTCCCATGTTGAGGACAAAGATATTTACAATTATTAGATCTTCTTGTCAGATACCCCGTTAGGAAATGATATATAGTGCCCTTCTGCATCTCTAACTACAGATTTTAGCTTAAAATCTAATTTTTCTGACATGAGAATTGCTACTCAAGCTTTCTTTGAGGTCTGTTGACATGAAAGATGTTACTTCATCCCTTCACTTTTACTCTGATGTATCGTTCAGTTCAAAATGAGTCTCTTTTAGGTAGCATGTGGAAGGGTCCTGTCTTTTTATGCAATCTACGTCCCTATGCCATTTTATGGGAGCATTTAGGCTATTCACATTGAGAATGACTATTGAAAAATACGATTTTAATGCCATCATGTCATGTTTCATGTAAAGTGCTTGTTTCCTTAGAATGTCTCTGTATCTTACTGTCTGTATCACTCTTGGGGTCTTTCTCTTTTTATATGACTCACCCCCACATAATATCTCCTGTGGGGCTTGCTTGGTGTTCACATATTTTTCTAGTTCCTGCTGGTCCTGGAAGGTCCTTATCTCTCCATATGTTCTGAACTTGCCACACAAAGAATTATTGGGTGCATGATCCTCTCATTTAGTACCCTGCATGTGTCTTGTTAGACCTTTCTTGCTTGCCTAGTCTCCATGATCAGGCCTGATGGTATTCTGATGTTCCTCTGTTTGTACAAAGGTAATCTCTTCCCTACAGCTGCCCTTAAGATGGTTTCTTGGCTCTAATCAATATGAGTTTTGCTGTGACATTCCAGGGTGTTGTACTGTTCTCCTTGATTTCGGAGGGTCCTCTTTGCAACTAAGACAGGAACTCTTCTTTCATTACCCAGGTTAGGGAAGTCTTGGTGGTGATTTTCTCTAATATGCCTCTAGTCCTCTCCACCCCCTCAGGGATCCCAATAATCCTGACATTGGAATGTTCATGGTGTCATTTATTTCTCTAATTATGTTTTCATGGGTTTTGGGCTGTTTGTTCCAGACCTGCTCCTGTTCCTTCTTTTCTATCATTTTGGCATTTAGACTACTGATTTGTTCTTCTGCCTCATTTACCCTAGCTATTAGAGTATCTAGATTATATTGGATATCACTGAAAGCAGTTTTTGGTTCTGTCAGATCAACTCTCATTTTCCCCTTAGAGAATCTATGTTGCCATTAAAGGTTTTATGTATCCTAGCTATTGTCTGCATCACTGTTATCCTGAAGACTATTCCTGACATCTTGCTTTTATCCATATGCATTTGTTCTGTGGCAGATGTCACAGTCTCTGAGTTTTTCCTATGTTGAGAGTTCCTTCTCTGAGTCATTCTGTTGAGGGGTGGTTGAGGGAGGGTATGGAGTCCAAATTACTGACCTGTTGCACCTGGGTTCTTGGCCTCTTGGTCTTCCAGCCTATCTTCTGAGAGAGGGGCTGTCAGGCAACCCTATTTGGGCAGAGATGCCCTGCTACCTGTTGGGGGGTGGGCTCAGTGAAAACTGGTATTGGGGGGAGGTTGGTTCTCTGGAGGCTTTTGTGTGTGTGTGTGTGTGTGTGTGGCTTTCCAGAACCACTCCAAGGGTAAGAGCATAAGTGACTTTATCCAAACCTCTGTCTCAGAATAGAGTGATCACAGTCTGTCCCTAAAAGAGCTCTCCTGGCCACAGGTTCCCTGTTTCATTCTCTGCTGCCCAAAATCACAGCACCCTGTTTTGTGCTCCACTGTAGTACTCCATTCCTTGCTTCAAAGTCAAGTCACACCTCTTCCCTTTGTGCTTCTACAACTGCATCTCATCCTCAGTTCATTGTGTGCTCCCACACCTCCAGGTCTCTGTGCGGGGGGGGAGCTCCTCTCAAGTGCTTTCCCTGCTGCTACAGGTCTGCAAGCCTGTACCTGGTCCCCAGCATGGGAGGTGTTTGGGATCCTGTGACTACCTCCCCCTTACATTTCTCTTCCTAATCTGTCCACAGAAGCACACCTCTCCCTCCCCCACACTTTAAGACCAAACACCAGAGATATTCTGTTTTTAAATATCTGATTTATCTTCTTACACCACGGGCTGATTTTGTGGGTGTTCAGTATGGTCTGCTAGATATCCTACTCAATTCAGGTGACTCATTGGAATAGGGTCCTCTAATCCTCTATGGTCTTTGCCCACTCATATTCATTCTTTAACAGGATATTATTTAACTTCCATCTGTGATCTCCTCTACTTTTGTTTTATTTCTTGTGGTTGACTTCATGTTTCATAGCACTTTGTTCTGAAAACATGCATAGTTTGATCTCAAAATTTCATACTCACCAAGACCTGATTTTTTGTCCAATATCTGTTCCCTTCTGGAATATCTTCCATGTGCACTTGTGAAGAATTTGAGTTCTGCTGTTTTAGGATGAACTGCTCTGAATATTTGCTAAGTTTCTCCATGCCAGTGTGCCATTCAAAGCCCTTGCTTCCTTGTTGGACTTCCGCTTAGATTATCTGTCCATTGCTTTGTGTGGGGTGTTAAAGTTCCCTAATATTTGTTTTATGTTTTTGTTTGTTTGTTTGTTTGTTTGTTTGCTATTAATTTTATATACTTAGTTGTTCCATCATAGGGGCATAAACAAGTTTTCGAGCTCTTTGATGATTACGTAGGTTATGGGTATCACCAAAAAATGTTTGAGAAGATAGTCTACACATAGCCAAGTCCCTGAAAAAAAAAAAAAAAAAACTACAAGCTTTGCTAAGTAAAAACAGTTCTGATAGAGCAAGTCACCTCCCCCCGCCAAACCAAATATCAGTCTCACCTGAATTTCTGAGCAATGACAGAGCTGATGTTGTGGTCTAGAACACCTAGAACACTGAGACATTGAGACTACAAAGATTGGGTACCAGGGTGGTTCCATCAGTTATGTGGCTGCCTTCAGCTCAGGTCATGATCCCGGGGGCATGGTATTGAGTCCCACATCGGGTCCTCGCTCATTGGTAAGTCTGCTTCTCCCTCTCCAGCGCCCCCCCCAACTGCGTGCTCTATCTATCTATCTATCTATCTATCTATCTATCTATCTATCTATCTATCATCTATCTATCATCTGTCGTTAAATACGTATATGCACGCCTATCTTTTTTTAGATAGACCTACTAGGACCTACTAGGGCCAGAGAATGGTTTATTTAATTTTGTCATATGTCCCCATGGAATGCACTTAGGTACAGAGCACCTCCCATCATCCTAAAATGCCAGGTCTTGGCTCTGAGCTCTCCATTCATTTTCCTCTTCTTCAACTTCCTGCAACTCATCACCAACTGTAGCATCCTCTGTGCCTCCCACTGCAATGGCCCTTTGTTCTCACAATTTTCATCGTCCTGTTCCATTAGAGCATGCCTTTTATCCATACCTTGAACCATCAGTTTTTGCATGAAAATGTTTGGGGGTAGAAATTAGAGGGTTAAGACAGGCTTGTGCTGCAACTTTTGATTCAGTTCCACAGAGGAACTTGTGCACCTTGTGGGAATGCTCATGGTTCTTAGAGATTTGAATCCTCTTCAACAGGTTCTTTTGGAGATGTAGGTTGTCTTTTGAAACTGGTACAACAGCCTTTTGTATGACTTCACTTTGGGTGTGCGTCTCTTCCAAGACGCTCCACACTTGCTACTGTTGGCTCCAAAAGATGAGTCTGACCTTGGCCTAAGCTTCTACACTGTAGAGTCTTCCTTTTGTATTTAGTCAGCTTTGAAGATTGGGAGGTTTTTTTTGGCACAATTTCTGCAGATGG
>RCUC01042468.1:0-20103 GCA_003697995.1 Taxidea taxus jeffersonii
ATCAGTAGAAAAGGAAATTTGTTCCAATTGCAGGAGGAAATATGCTGGTAAGTTTATGAAAATATATATTTTTTCCTATGTTCTGTGATCTCTCTCTGGACTTGTCATGATGTTTTTTATTTCCCATTTATTGTTGTTCTGAGTAAGGAAAAAATAAAATTAAATTTTACCATGAATTTTAGCATTCATTTTTGTATTGTGTAATGCAATTTTTTAACTTTTAAAAAAATTTTATAAACATATAATGTATTATTAGCCCCAGGGGTAAAGGTCTGTGAATCGCCAGGCTTACACATTTCACAGCACTCACCATAGCACATACCCTACACAATGTCCATAAACCCACCATCCCCTCCCTACACCCCTCCCCCTGGCCCCCCTGAGTTTGTTTTGTGACATTAAGAGTCTCTTATGGTTTGTCTCCCTCCCAATCCCATCTTGTTTCATTTATTCTTTACCTACCCCCCAGACTCCAATGTTGCTTCTCCACTTCCTCATATCGGAGATCATATGATAGTTGTCTTTCTCTGATTGACTTATTTTGCTAAACATAATACACTCTAGTTCCATCCACATCATCTCAAATGGTAAGATTTCATTTCTTTTGATGGCTCCATAGTCTGTCTTCTTTATCCATTCATCTGTTGATGGACATCTAGATTATTTCCATATTTGGGCTATTGTGTACATTGCTGCTATAAACATGTGGGTGCACGTGCCCCTTTAGATCACTACGTTTGTATTTTTAGGGTAATTACCCAGTAGTGCAATTGCTGGGTCATAAAGTAGCTGTATTTGCAACTTTTTGAGGAACTTCCATGCTGTTTTCCAGAGTGGTTGCACCAGCTTGCATTCCCAACAACAGTGGAGGAGGGTTCCCCTTTCTCCACATCCTCGCCAGCATCTGTCATTTCCTGACTTGTTCATTTTAGCCATTCTGACTGGTGTGAGGTGCTATCTCATTGTGGTTTTGATTTGTATTTCCCTGATGCTGAGTGATGTGGGGCACATTTTCATATGTCTGTTGGCCATCTGGATGTCTTCTTTGCAGAAATGTCTGTTCATGTCCTCTGCCCATTTCTTGATTGGATTATTTGTTCTTTGGGTGTTGAGTTTGCTAAGCTCTTTGTAGATTTTGGATACTAGCCCTTTATCTGATATGTCATTTGCAAATATCTTCTCCCATTCTGTCAGTTGTCTTTTGGATTTGTTAACTGTTTCCTTTGCTGTGCAAAAGCTTTTGATCTTGATGAAGTCCCAATAGTTCATTTTTCCCTTGCTTCCCTTGCCTTTGGCGTTATTCCTAGGAAGAAGTTGCTGCGGCTGAGGTCGAAGAGGATGCTGCCTGTGTTCTCCTCAATGATTTTGATGGATTCCTTTCTCACATTGAGGTCCTTCATCCATTGTGAGTCTATTTTCATGTGTGGTGTAAGGAAATGGTCCAATTTCATTTTTATGCATGTGGCTGTGCCATTTTCCCAACACCATTTGTTGAAGAGGCTGTCTCTTTTCCATTGGACATTCTTTCCTGCTTTGTTTAAGATTAGTTGACCATAGAGTTGACGGTCTATTTCTGGGCTCTCTATTCTGTTCCATTGATCTATGTGTCTGTTTTTGTGACAGTATCATACTGTCCTGATGATGACAGCTTTGGGAATAGAGCTTGAGGTCTGGAATTGTGATGCCACCAACCTTGGCTTTCTTTTTCAATATTCCCCTGGCTATTCAAGGTCCTTTCTGGTTCCATATAGATTTTAGGATTATCGTTCCATTTCTTTAAAAAAAAAAAGTGGGTGGGATTTTGATAGGGATTGCATTAAATGTGTAGATAGCTTTAGGTAGTGTAGACATTTTCACAATATTTGTCCTTCCATTCCATGATCATGGAACATTTTTCCATTTCTTTGTGTCTTCCTCAATTTCTTTCATGAGTACTTTATAGTTTTCTGAGTATAGATTCTTTGCCTCTTTGGTTAGGTTTATTCCTAGGTATCTTATGGCCTTGGGTGCAACTGTAAATAGGATTGACTCCTTAATTTCTCTTTCTTCTGTCTCGTTGTTGGTGTATAGAAATGTAACTGACTTCTGTGCATTGATTTTATATCCTGACACTTTACTGAATTCCTGTACAAGTTCTAGCAGATTTGGAGTGGAGTCTTTGGGGTTTTCCACATAGAGTATCATATCATCTGGAAAGAGTGATAGTTTGACTTCTTCTTTGCTGATTTGGATGCCTTTAATTTCTTTGTGTTGTCTGATTACTGAGGCTAGACCTTCTAGTACTATGTTGAATAGCAGTGATGATAATGGACATCCCTGCCATGTTACTGACCTTAGCGGAAAAGCTGTCAGTTTTTCTCCATTGAGAATGATATTTGCGGTGGGTTTTTCATAGATGGCTTTGATAATATTGAGGTATGTGCCCTCTATTCCTACAGTTTGAAGAGGTTTGATCAGGAAGGGATACTGTACTTTGTCAAATGCTTTCCAGCATCTATGGAGAGTATCATATGGTTCTTGTTCTTTCTTTTATTAATGTATTGATTGATTTGTGGATTTTGAACCAAGCTTGCAGCACTGGAATAAATCCCACTTGGTCATGATGAATAATCCTTTTAATGTACTGTTGGATCTTATTGGCTAGTATTTTGGTGAGAATTTTTGCATCTGTGATCATCAAGGATATTGGTTTGTAAATCTCTTTTTTGATGAGATCCTTGTCTGGTTTTGGCATCAAGGTGACAATGTCTCATAAAATGAGTTTGGAAGTTTTCCTTCCATTTTTATTTTTTGGAACAGTTTCAGGAATATAGGAATTAATTCTTCTTTAAATGTTTGGTAGAATTCCCCTAGGAAGCTGTCTGGCCCTGGGCTTTTGTTTGTTTGGGGATTTTTGATTAGTGTTTCAATCTCCTTACTGTTTATGGGTCTGTTCAGGTTTTCCATTTCTTCCTGGTTCAGTTGTGGTACTTTATATGTTACTAGGAATGCATCCATTTCTTCCAGATTGTCCAATTTGTTGGCGTAGTGTTGCTCATAGTATGTTCTTATAATTGTTTGTATTTCTTTGGTGTTGGTTGTGATCTCTCCTCTTTCATTCATGATTTTATTCATTTGGGTTCTTTCTCTTTTCTTTTTGATAAGTCTGACCAGGGGTTTACCAATCTTATTAATTCTTTCAAAGAACCAGCTCCTAGTTTTGTTGATTTGTTCTATTGATTTTTGGGGGAAGTGTTTCTATTTCATTGATTTCTGCTCTGATCTTTATTATTTCACTTCTCCTGCTGGGTTTAGGCTCTTTGTTTTTCTTTCTCCAACTCCTTTAGGTGTAGAGTTAGACTGTGTATTTGAGACCTTTTTTGTTTCTTGAAAAAGTCTTGTATCACTATATATTTTCCTCTCAAGACTGCCTTTGCTGTGTCCCACATATTTTGAACTGTTGTGTTTTCATTATCATTTGTTTCCATGAATTTTTTCAATTCTTCTTTAATATCCTGGTTCACCCATTCATTCTTTAGAAGGATGCTGTTTAGTCTCCTTGTATTTGGGTTCTTCCGAAATTTCCTCTTGATATTGAGTTCTAGCTTCAGAGCATTGTGGTCTGAAAATATTCAGGGAACGATCCCAAACTTTTGGTACCAGTTGAGACCTGATTTATAACCCAGGATGTGATCTATTCTGGAGAATGTTCCATGTGCACTAGAGAAGAATGTGTATTCTGTTGCTTTGGGATGGAATGTTCTGAATATATCTGTGATGTCCATCTGGTCCAGTGTGTCATTTAAGGACTTTATTTCCTTGTTGATCTTTTGCTTGAATGATCTGTCCATTTCAATGAAGGGAGTGTTAAAATCCCCTTCTATTATTGTTGATGTGTTTCTTTGATTTTGTTATTAATTGGTTTATATAGTTGGCTGCTCCCATGTTAGGGGCATAGATATTTAAAATTGTTAGATCTTCGTGTTGGACAGACCCTTTGAGTATGATATAGTGTCCTTCCTCATCTCTTATTATATTCTTTGGTTTAAAATCTAATTGATCTGATATAAGGAATGACACCCTGGCTCTCTTTTGATGTCCATTAGCATGGTAATTTGTTTTACACCCCCTCACTTTAAATCTGGAGGTGTATTTGGGTCTAAAATGAGTTTCTTGTAGGCATCATATTGATGGATTTTGTTTTTTCATCCACTCTGATACCCTGTGTCTTTTGATTGGGGCATTGAGCCCATTTTTATTCAGGGTAACTATTGAGAGATAGGAATTTAGTGCCATTGTATTGTCTGTAAGGTGACTGGTCTTTGTGTCTGTATTGTCTCTGTTCCTTTCTGATCTACTACTTTTAGTGTCTCTCTTTGCTTAGAGGACCCCTTTCAATATTTCCTGTAGAGCTGGTTTGGTGTTTGCAAATTCTTTCAGTTTTTGTTTGTCCTGGAAGCTTTTTATCTCCTTCTATTTTCAGTGATAGCCTAGCTGGATATAGTATCCTTGGCTGCATGTTTTTCTCCTTTAGTTCTCTGAATATATCATGCCAGTTCTTTCTGGCCTGCCAGATCTCTGTGGATAAGTCCATTGCCAATCTGATATTTTTACTATTGTATGTTACAGGCTTCTTGTCCTAGGCTGCTTTCAGAATTTTCTCTTTGTCACTAAGACTTGTAAATTTTACTATTAGATGGCGGGGTGTGGACCGATTCCTATTTATTTTGAGGGGTGTTCTCTGCGCCTCCTCGATTTTGATGCTTGTTCCCTTTGCCATACTAAGGAAATTCTATACAATAATTCTCTCCAATATACCTTCTGCTCCTCTCTCTCTTTTTTCTTTTTCTGGGATCCCAATTATTCTGATGTTGTTTCATCTTATGGTATCACTTATCTCTCGAATTCTCCCCTCATGGTCCTATAGTTGTTTGTCTCTCTTTTGCTCTGCTTCTTTATTCTTTGTCATTTGGTCATCTATATCACTAATTCTTTCTTCTGCCTCATTTATCCTAGCAGTAAGAGCCTCTATTTTTAATTGCACCTCATGAATAGCTTTTTTGATTTCAACTTGTTTAGATTTTGTAATGTCATTTTAATGTAAATTAAATCATATGCAAAGTCACATGCTCATACAGACATATGTATGTTTTTCTTACAGGAGCAATGGAACTGCTATGCAACAGTAATTCAATTGTCTTGATTTTACTTATTCTTTTTTTAAAATTTTATTTATTTATTTGACAGACAGAGAGCACAAGTAGGCAGAGAGGCAGGCAGAGAGAGATAGGAGGAAGCAGGTTCCCTGCTGAGTGGAGAAACCAATGTGGCATTTGATCCCAGGACCCTGGGATCATGACCTGAGCTGAAGGCAGAGGCTTTAACCCACTGAGCCACCCAGGAGCCCTTGATTTTACATCTTGATAGGCATATATTCTACCAACATTTTCTACTTTGGGTTTCCTGATGAATAAGGAAACTGAAAGGAAATGGACCTAGAAATCATCCTATATTTCCCTTTTAATTAATGTCATCATTGTTAATGAAAGTGGCTGGTAAAAAACAAGTAAGCAAATGAGTAAGAAAGAATATTTGGTTCCTACATTATTCTTATCATTTCCTTTTTTCTGTGTTTTCAGCAATTTCTGGTGTGAAAGTTAAGTGTGGCCCTTACACCCTATCAATGGCTAGGCTTGCTCATTCATATTGATAAAACTCATATTCATATTTATAAAACTTGTATATGTGCTTTGAATCTTATTGACATCCCACAAAGTGTGGGTCTACCAGAATTCTATACTCATTAACCATCACAAAGCTATATGCAAAAAGAGTAGCAAGACATATTAAACACACAAATCTGGGCACCTGGGTGGCTCAGTGGGCTAATCCTCTGCCTTCATCTCAGGTCATGATCCCAGGATCCTGGTATCGAGCCCCACATCTGTCTCTCTGCTCAGCAGGGTGCCTGCTTCCCCCCTCCCAGCCTCACTGCCTACTTGTGACATCTCTCTATCTGTGTCAAATAAATAAAAAATATCTTAAAAATTAAAAAAAAAACACAAATCATGCATATTTCTTCTACTCACAAACATGCTCCATTGTCTCATTATACTTCACTTAGAAAACAGATTTCTAAGATAATGTGATTAGGTATTGTTTATTGTATATCCTCATCATTGAAATGTCTGTTCATCTCTTTTGCCATTTAAAAAAATCAAGTATAATTAACACACAATGTTGTTCTACTTCAGGTGTATGATATAATGATTCTACAATTCTATATATTTTTCAGTGCTCATTGAACTAAAAATACTATTAATCCCCTTTGTCTATTTCACCCTTCCCCTCTGTCACCTCCTCTCTGGCAACCAACAGTTTCTTCTCTGTATTCAAGAGTCATTTTCTTTTAGTTTGTCACCTTTTTTTTTTCTTGTGTGTTCATTTGTTATGTTTCTTAAATTCCAAATATAAGAGAAATCATACAGTATTTGTCATTCTCTGACTGACTTATTTCACTTAGCATTATGCTTTTTAGATCCATACATATTGCAAATTACAAGATTTTATCATTTTTTCTATTATTCTTTATTTTACTGAAAATTATTAATTACAGTGTTTGTTTCCTTGTTTGTTTTTAAAAATCCAGTTAACATACAGTTATATTAGTTTCAAATGTACAATATACTGATTCAAGAATTCTATACATCACACAGTGCTCATCATGACAAGTGAACTTATTAATCTTCATCACCTATTTAACCCAACCCCTACCCCCTCCTCTCTGGTAACCACTCTAAAATTAAGGGTCTTTTTATTGATTTCTCTCTTTCTCTTTTAAAATTTTTCCTCTGTTCATTTGTTTTGTTTCTTAAATTACACATATCAATGATATCATATGGCATTTGTTTTTCTCTGACTGACTTATTTCACTTAGCATTATATCCTCTCGCTCCATCCATGTCATTGCAAATGGCAAGATTCCATTTCTTGTGTGGCGAACATTATATATCACACTTGGGCTCCTTCCATATCTTAGCTATTGTAAACAGTGCTTCTTAGCTTTGGGATGCATAATGCATATTTCTCTTTGAATTAATATTCTTGCATCTTTTGGGTAAATACTCAATAGTGCAATTGCTGGATCACAGTGTATTTCTATTTTTAACTTTTTGAGGAATATTTATTCTCTTTTCCAGAGTGGCTGCCCCAGTTTGCATTTCCACCAACAGGGAAGGAGCATTCCCCCCTTTATTCACATTCTCACCAACACCAGTTATTTCTCGTGTCGTCAATTTTAGCTATTCTGACAGGTGTGAGGTGATATCTCATAGTAGTTTTGATTTGCATTTCCCCGATGGTAAATGATGAGGAACATCTTTTTCTGTGTATAGCTGAGTAGTATTTCATTGCATATATGTATATACCCCATGTTTTTTAATCCATTCATGTGTGGATGGAAACTTCAGTTGCTTCCACATATTGGCTATTGCAAATAATGGTGCAGTTAACAAAGGGGTGCATATATCTATTTGAATTAGTTGTTTACCTTTCCTTGGGCCAATATCTGATAGTGGAATTTCTAGATGTTATGGTAATTCTATTTTTAATATTTGAGGAGCCTCCATACTTTTACTGACAGTGGCTTCATCAATTCACATTCCCTCCAACAGTGCACAAGGGTACATTTTTTTCCATACACTCACCAATACTTATTTGTGTTTTTATTTTAGTCATTTTGAAGGTATAAAGTGGTATCTCATTGTGGTTTTCATTTGCATTTCTTGGTCATGAGTGATGTTCAGCATCTTTCATAGGTTTGTTGGTCATCTGCGTATCTTCTTTGGAAAAACATCTATTCAGGTCTTTTGCTAACTTTTAATTGGATTATTTGAGATGTTCTGGAGTGTTTTTGTGTTTCTTTATGTGTTTTGGATGTTAACCCCTTATAGGATATATCATTTGCAAATATCTTCTCCCACTCAGTAGGTAGCCTTTTAGTTTTCTTGACAGTTTTTTTTTAAGATTTTATTTATTTATTTGACAGAGAGAGAGAGATCACAAGCAGGCAGAGAGGCAGGCAGAGAGAGAGGGGGAAGCAGGCTCCCTGATGAGCAGAGAGCCCTACGTGGGGCTCGATCCCAGGACCCTGAGACCATGACCTGAGCCAAAGGCAGAGGCTTAACCCACTGAGCCACCCAGGCATCCCCTTGACAGTTTATTTTGGTGTGCAAAAGCTTTTTGTTTTGATGTGATCCCAGTAGTTTATTTTTTTTCTTTTTATTCCCTTGCCAGCGAAATCATGTCTAGAAAAATGTTTCTATGATCCATGTCAAAGAAATTATTGCTTGTATTTTCTTTTAGTAATTTTATTGTTTCAGTTTTGACATTTAGGTCTTCAATCCATTTTAAGTTTCTTTTTGTGTTTTTTTTTTTATTTTTTTCTTCTTTTTTTCATTTTTTTTTGTTTTCTTTTTGTTTGGTTGTTTGTTTTGTATAGTGTAAGAAAATGGCCCAGCTTCATTCTTTTGCCTGTAGCTGTCCACTATTCCCAACACCATTTGTTGAAGAGACTGCTTTTTCCCACTGGATAAATTTTCCTGCCTTTTTAAGATTAAATGATATGATAGTTGTGGGTTTATTTCTCGGTTTTCTATTATGTTCTGTTGATCCATGTGTCTGTATTTGCTCCAGTACCATACAGTTTTGATTACTATAGCCTTGTACAATATATTGAAATCTGGGATCATGATACCTCCACCTTTATACTTCTTTCTCAAGATTGCTTTGGTTACTCAGGCTCTTTTGTGGTTCCATACAAATGTTAGGATTATTTGTGCTAGTTCTGTAAGAAATGTTGTTGCATTTTTATAAGAATTGTATGAATTTGTATATTACTTTGGATTGTATGGACATTTTAATAATATTAGTTCTTCCAATTCATGAGCATGAGATGTCTGTAATTTGTTTTGTCATCCTCATTTCACCAGTGTTTTATAGTTTTCAGAGTACAAGTCTTTCACCTCCTTGGTTAAGTTTATTCTTGCCTACTGCATTTTTTATGCAATTGCAAATGGAATTATTTTCTTTCTCTTTCTTTTACTTCATTTTTCATATAAAGAAATGTAATAGTTTTCTGTATAATAACATTGTATCTTGTGATTTTGCTAAATTCAATTATCAGTCCTTGTGGTTTTTTGATGAAGTCTTCAGGGTTTTCTTCCTCTTTTTTAAATAAAGAGTTTATTTGTTTGAGAGAGAGCAAAAGCACAAGTGGGGAGGGGCAGAGACAAGCAGACTCCCCAGTGAGCACAGAGCCTGAGGCCAATCATGACCTGTGCTGAAATCGAGTCAGATGGTTAACCAACCAAACCACACAGGTGTCCCTAGGGTTTTCAATATATATCACAATGTCATCTGCAAATAATGAGTTTTACTGCTTCCTTACCAATTTGGATGTTTTTTGTTTTGTTTTGTTTTGTTTTCTGATTGCTGTGACTAGGACTTGCAGTATTATGCTGGATAAAAGTACTGATAGTGGACATTCTTTACTTTCCTGATCTTAGAGGTAAAGCTCAGATTTTTGCCATTTAGTATGATTTAAGCTGTGGGTTTTTTTGTATATGGCCTTTTTTGTATTTAGGTGTGTTCCCTCTAAACTTATTTTAAGTTCTTTAATCATGAATGGACGTTGTACTTTGTCAAATGTCTTTTCTGCATCTATTGAAACAATCATTTAGTTCTTATCCTTTAATTAATTATGTGATGTATCACATTGTTTAATTTACAAATATTGAACCACTCTTGCAACCCCAAAATAAATCCCACTTGATCATTGTAAATTATTTTTTAAATATATTGTTGGAGTCAGATTGTTGGTATTTTACTGAGAATTTTTACATCCATATTCATCAGAGATATTGGCCTGTAGTTCCATTTTTTAGTGGAAGCTTTACCTAGTTCTGGTGTCAGGTTAATACTGGCCTCATAGGATGAACTTGGGCCTTTTCCTTCCTTTTTCTGTTTTTCTGTAATAATTCAAGAAGAATAGATATTTTCTTTTATTTATTTTTATTTTATTTGTATTACGTTCAATTAGCCAACATATAGCACATCATTGGTTTTGATGTAGTGTTCAAAGATTCATTCATTGTGTAAACACGCAGTGCTCATCACAACACATGTCTCCCTTAATACCCATCACCTGACTACTGGCCTCTCTTCTGTAACCTTCAGCTTTCTTCAATGACTCCAGAGTCTCTCATAGGTTTCTCTCCCTCTCTGATTTCTGCACATTCATTTTTCCCTTCCTTCACCTAATGTGCTATTCCGTATGTTGCATGCATGAGTGAAACCATATGATAATTGACTTTCTGTGCTTGACTTATTTCAATTAGCATAATCCCCTCCAGTTCCATCCATTTTGATGCAAAGTATAGGTATTCATCCTTTCTGATGCCTGAGTAATATTCCATTGTATATATGAACCACATCTTCTTTATCCATCTATATATTGAAGGACACCTCAGCTCCTTCCACAGTTTGGCTATTGTGGACATTACTGCTATGAACATTGGGGTGTTTGTGCCCTTTCTTTTCACTATACCTGTAACTTGGGGTAAATACCTATTAGTGCAATTGCTGGGATGTAGCATAACTCTATTTTAAGGTCTTGGGGAACCACTATACTGTTTTCCAGGGTGACTGTACCAGCTTTCATTCCCACCAAGTGTAAGAGGGTTCCCCCTTCTCCACATCCTTGACATTTGTTTCCTGCCTTGTAAATATTTGCATTCTAATTGCTGTAAGGTGGGATCTCATTGTGGTTTTGATTTGTAGTTCCCTGATGGCTAATGATGTTGGACATTTTTTCATTTGTCTGTTAGCCATTTGTATGTCTTTTTGGAGAAGTGTCTGTTCATTTCTTCTGCCCATTTCTTTCTTTTTTTTCTGCCCATTTCTTGACTGGATTATTTGGGTTTTTTTTGGGTGTTCAGATGAGAAGTTCATAATAGATCTTGGATTCCAGCCCATTATCTGTAATGTAATTTGCAAGTATCTTCTCCTATTCAGCGGGTTGCATCTTAGTTTTGTTGACTGATTTGTTTGATGTGCAGAAGCTTTTTATCTTGAAAGTCCCAATAGTTCATTTTTGCTTTTGTTTCTCTTGCCTTTAGAGATGTGTCTTGAAGGAAGTTGCTATGGCCAATGTCACAGGAGTTATTGCCTGTGTTCTCCTCTAGTATATTGATGAATTCCTGTCTCATACTTAGGTCTTTCATCCACTTTGAGTTTATTTTTGCATATGGTGTGAGAGAACGGTCCAGATTCATTTTTCTGCATGTGGCTGTCCAATTTTCCCAGCACATTTATTGAAGAGACTCTTTTTCCATTGCATATTCTTTCCTGCTTTGTTGAAGATTACTTGACCATAGACTTGAGGGCCCATTTCTGGGATCTCTATTCCATTCCATTGATCTATATGTTTGTTTTTGTGCCAATACCATGCTGTCTTGATAATCAAAGCATTGTAATGTAGCTTGAAGTCAGGCATTTTGATGCCCCCAGCTCTGGTTTTCTTTTTCAAAATTCCCCGGTGATTCCAGGTCTTTTCTGGTCCCATAAAAATTATAGGATTCTTTGTTACAGCTTTGTAAAAAATGTAGATGGTATTTTAATAGGAATTTCATGGAAAGTATAGATTGCTCTGGGCAGCATAAACATTTTAACAATGTTTATTTTTCTAATTAATGAACATGGAATATTTTTCTATCTTTCTGTGTCCTCAATTTTTTTCATATGTGTTCCTAGTATCTAGAGTATAGATCATTTACCTCTTTGGTTAGGTTTATTCATAGGTATCTTACGGTTTTTGGTGCTAATGCAAATGGAATTGATTCCTTAATTTCTCTGTCTTCAGTTATGTTTTTAGTGTATAGAAATTCAACTGATTTCTCTGCATTGATTTTGTATCCTGCCATATTGGTGAATTCTTGTGTCTGTTCTAGCAATTTTGGGGTGGAATCTTTGGGTTTTCCACATGAAGTATCAATCTGCAAACAGAGAGAATTTGACTTCATATTTGCCAATTTGTATGCCTTTTATTTCTCTTTGTTGTCTGATTGCTCAGACTAGGACTTCCTGTACTATGTTGAACAATAATGGTGAGAGTTGGCATCTCTGTCATGTTCCTGACCTTAAGAGAAAAGCTCTGTTTTTCCTCATTGAGAATGATATTTGATGTGAGCTTTTCATAGATGGCTTTTATGAGGTTGAGGGATGTTCCCTCTATCCCTATACTTCGAAGAGTTTTAATCAAGAAGGAATGCTGTATTTTGCCAAATGCTTTTTCTGCATCAATTAAGAGGATTATATGGTTCTTGTCCTTTCTTTTCTGATGTGATGTATCACGTTGATTGATTTGGGAATGTTGAACCACCCTTGCATCCCAGGAATAAATCCCACCTGGTTGTGGTGAATAATACCTTTAATTTTCTGTTGAATCCTATTGGCTAGTATTTTGGTGAGTATTTTTGCATCCATGTTCATCAGGGATATTGGTCTATAATTCTCTCTTTTGATGTGGCCTGTGTCAGGTTTTGGGATCAGGATAATGCTGACCTCATAGAACAAGTTTCGAAGTTTTCCTCCCATTTCTATTTTTCGAAACATCTTCTGTAAAATAGGTATTATTTCTTTCTTAAATGTTTGGTGAATTCCTTGGGGAAGTCAGCTGGCCCTGGACTATTATTTTTTGGCAGGTTTTTGATTACTTCTTCAATTTCCTTGCTGCTTTTTGGTCTGTTCAGATTGTCTATTTCATCTTGTTTCAATCTTTGTGGTTTATAAGTTTTCAGGAATACAACCTTTCTTCCATATTAAGTAATTTGTTGACATATAGTTGCTAACAATATGTTCTAAGGATTTTTACTATTTCCTCGGTATTCACTGTTATCTCTCCCCTTTCATTCATGATTTTTTTTTTAAGTTTTCATCCTTTCTGTTTTTTTTTTTTTTCCTTTTTAAAACTCTGGCCAGAAGCTTATCGATCTTATTTATTCCTTCAAAGAAACAGCTTCTAGTTTCATTTATTTCTTCTTACTGATTTTCTAGTATCTATTTTATCAATTTCTGCTCTAATCTTTATTATTTCTCTTCTCTGCTTGGTTTAGGCTTTGATGCTCTTTCTCCAGCTCCTTTAGGGTGTAAGGTTAGGTTGTGCATTTGGGATTTTTCTAATTTTTTGAGAGTGGTGTGGATGGCTATGTACTTTCCTCTTAGGATCGCTTTTGCAGTATTCCATAGGTTTTGAACCCATGTGTTTTCATCCTCATTAGTTTCAATAAATTGTTTAAGTTTTTAATTTCCTTGTTGACCCATTCATTCTTTAGCAGGGTGCTCTTTAACTTCTAAGTGTTTGAGTTCCCTCCAAATTTCTTCTTGTGGTTGAATTCAAATTTCAAGGCATTGTGGTTTAAAAATACGCAGGGAATAATTTCAATCTTTTGATATAGATTAAGACCTGATTTATGACCCAGTGTGTGATGCATTCTAGAGAAAGTTCCACATGCACTTAAGAATTAGCATTCTTTTGTTTTAAGATGGAATGTTCTGTCTATATCTACAAAGTCCATCTGGTCCAATGTGCCATTCAAAGCTCTTGCTTCTTTGCTGATCTACTTAGATGTTCTGTCCTTTGCTGTGAGTAGAGTGTTGAAGTATCCTGCTATTAATGTATTATTATCAATATTTTTTCTTCATTTTAGTTATTAGTTGGTTTATCTAATTGGCTGCTCCCAATTTGGGGGCATAGATATTTACAATTTTTAGATCTTCTTTTTGTAAAGTCCCTTTAGGTATGATATAATGTCCTTCTATATCTCTTACTACAGTCTTTGGCTTAAAATCTAATTTGTCTTATATGAGAATTGTTACCCCTGCTTTATTTTGAAGTGCATTAGCATGGTAAATTGTTCTCCACCCCCTCACTTTCAATCTGGAGGTGTCTTTAGGTTCATAATGAATCTCTTATAGACCACATATTGATGGATCCTGATTTTTATTCAATCTAAAACCCTGTGTCTTTTGATGGGAGCATTCATCCCATTTACATTCAGAGTAACTATTGAAATATATGAATTTAGTTCCATTGTATTTCTGTATAGTCCCTGTTTCTGTAAATTATCTCTCTTCCTTTGTGGTCTATGTGACTCTTGGGGTCTCTCTTCACTTACAGAATCTCCCTTAATATTTCTTGCAGGGCTGGCTTTGTGGTCACATATTCTTTCAGTTTATGTCTATCCTGGCAACTCTTTATCTCTCCTTCCATTCTGAGGGACAGCCTTGATGGATATTCTTGGCTGCATGTTCTTCTTATTTAGTAATCTGAATGAATCTTGTCAGCCCTTTCTGGCCTGCCAGGTTTCTGTTGATAGGTCTGATATTATGTTTATGTTCTTCCCTCTGTACATAAGGAATCTCCTCTCCCTAGCTGCTTTCAGGATAGATTTTTTGCTCTAAGATTTGCAAACATCACTATTATATGTTGGGTTATTTATCTGTTTTTATTAAATTTGGGAGGGGTCCTCTATGCCTCTTGGACATGAATGCTTGTTTCCTTGCCCAGATTAGGGAAGCTTTCAGCCATTATTTGCTCAAATATACCTTATAACAACTTCTTTCTTTATAGTCCCTCCTGGATCCAGATGATTCTGACGTTGGTTCTTTTCAAGGCATCAATAAATTCTCTAATCCTTTCTTCATGGACTATTAGTTTTCTCTTTTCCTCAAATTCCTTCCTTTCCATCAGCCTGTCCTCTAGATCACTTATTCTCTCTTCTGCCCCATTGACCCTAGTTGTTAGAGCATCCAATTTAGACTACACCTCATTCGTAGCACTTTTAAGTCAGCCTGATTGGATCTCATTTCTGCCCTTAGAGGTTCTGTATTTTCACGTGTGCTTTTTCAGGCCTAAATATTAATTTTATAACTGCTATCCTGAATTCTCTCTCTGACATCTTGCTTATATCCATATTGATTAGCTCTATGGCAGAGAACATTACCTCTTGTTCCTTCTTTGTTGTGAGTTCCTCCTTCTAATCATTTTGCCCAAGGAAGGATGGGTGAGCAAATGATCCAAGTCCAAAATATCAACCACAACCCAAGTAAAATGTGCCTTAAAAAAATAAAATCTAAAGTGGTCTGTAGCCACCACAGAAAAGCAAACAAAACCAAAATGAACAAAACAAAAAAGGTTCTGAGGAAGGAGAGACTATAATCTCACAGGGTGGACAAAGTGGGGTGATCTCGTTGTTCCTGACTGAATTTAGGTCTCTGTGTTAGAAGACACTACATCCCAAAAATGTAGGTGTGAAAAAAGGCTAAAAAGCGACTTAAAAACATAAACCAGTAAAATCAGAATCTAGTTGCAATGGGGAAAAATGTAATAAATAAATAAATAAATAAATAAATAAATAAATAAATAAAGTAAAATTTTAGACTGAAGGAAAAGCAAGTCGTGAGGAAATACCTGGAGCTCAATATATTATTTTCCCCTGGCACTGGAGTTTTACAGTCCAGTGGTATCTATAACCTCGTCATTCACCTGTTCTTCCAGTCTGTCTTCTGGGAGGTGGGGGGTGGGGCTCCTGTTCTGCTTCTTGGGTTTCTTTGCAAGGACGGATTTGTACCACCCCTTGTCAGGGGAATGGGCTCAAGGTGAGCTGGTCCTGTGTGTGGCTTTTGTTTCCTCATGGCTTTCCTTTCCTTTTCAGAGGGTTAGAGCAAAAATGCCTTGAGTGGATCCCTGGCCCAGAGATGCAAGATTCTGGTTCCTTTCTTCAATAAACTCTCTGGGTCAGATCGTCTCTGCTTCTGTGTGCAGTGCTCTCCATAGAAACCTGCAGGTTGCACCAACAGCAATTCTCCATGGAAGGGGGGGATTCTCAAGACCTGTGAGCACCACTTCACTTTGTGTCTTTGGTACTATGAGCATTTGTGGGGTCGTCAGTGCACACGTGCACTTGCCCTGGTACTCCCAGATCCTGGCTGTGTGCCACCATTGTCCTTTGTCCACCCTATTGTGGCCACCACCAGAACGGTTGCTTGGTCATGGGCAGAGTCATTCTGACCCTCCCAGAGGTTGGTAACTGGCCCACATGTCCCGGTCTTTTTCTGGGTGCTTAGGCAAAGAATGTTCTCCCCACCAGCCTGACTTGTGGCTTATGGCGACCCAAACTGATAGTCCCCCCGAGCTCACTGACCATAACTTGTTTCTCCATTGCTTGGGCACTCTATTGGTTCCAGCACCCTGGTTCTTTCTGTGCCTCCTGAGATCCTGAGACCACAGTGACCCACCTAGAATTCTGCCTTTTTGATCCTCTGAGCCCCTTTCAGAAAGGGGGCTCACTGGAGCAGATCTCATTGGAGTGAATTTCTAAGTGTTCTGATTTCATGCTCCTGGTATTATATCACTTTCCAGTAGCCAGCTTATGGAGGCTCCCTCCCCTCTCCATTTATCTTCCAATGTTTTCCCACAGATCCATAACTCCACATCTCCAACCTTGTAATAGGATGTTGTTTTTCTGCTTGTAGATTTCCAAATATATTTCCTTACATCTCAGGCTGAATTCATGGCTGTTCAGAATGGATTGATAGGGGCCAGATGAAACAAGGACCCCTACTCTTCTGCTTCCCTCCCTTGAATGCAACTTTTCTCTTTTAAAAAAAAAATTGTACTGTATTTAACATAGATCACTATATTAGTTTCAAGTGTACACTATTATGACTCAACCAGTCTATATACTACTCAGTGCTCACCAAGATATATGTACTCTAAATGCACTTCGTCTATTTCACCTAACCTCCACCCACTGCCCCTCTGGAGCAATCAGTTTATTTTGTGTTTAAGACACTGGTTTTTGGTTTATTCTTTTGTTTGTTTTGTTTCTTAAATTCCACATATGAGTGAAATCATGTGGTGTTTGTCATTCTCTGTTGCTGATTTTAGCCATGCTGACCATTATGAGGTGACAGTTCATTGTAGTTTTGAATTGCATTCACCTTATGATAAGTGATAATGAACATCTTTTCATATGTCTGTTGGATATCTATATGTCCTTTTTGAAGAAATGTCTGTTCATGTCTTCTGACCATTTTTTCATGGGGTTATTTGTTTTGGAGGTGTTCAGTTGCATGATTTCATTTTTTAGGGTTTTGTTTTTTATTAAGTTCAATTAGCCAACATATAGTGCACCATTAGTTTTTCATGTAGTGTTCAATGATTCATTAGTTGCATATAACAACCAGTGCTCATCAGATAATGTGCTCTCCTTAATGCATAATTTCTTTATATATTTTGGATGTA
Organism: Taxidea taxus jeffersonii; assembly: GCA_003697995.1. Lineage (NCBI taxonomy): Eukaryota > Metazoa > Chordata > Mammalia > Carnivora > Mustelidae > Taxidea > Taxidea taxus. The sequence goes on from RCUC01042468.1 coordinate 17,345, forward strand.
ACCCTTTTGTTGAATATTTCATCACCACATATCTTCTCCTATTCATTAGGTTGCCTTTTACTTTTGCTGATTGTTTCCTTTGCTGTGCAGAACCTTTTTATTTTGATGGTGTTCCAATAGTTTATTTTTGCTTTTGTTCCCCTTGCTTCTGGAGATATTTAGAAAAAGTTGCTACAGCTGATGTCAAAGAAGTTATTGCCTGTATCTTCTAGGATTTTTATGGTTTCAGGTCTCACATTTAGGTCTGTAATCCATTTTGAATTTAGTGGGTTTTTTTTTGTATGGTATAACAAAGTGTACCACTTTCATTGTTTTGCAGTGAAACTAGAGATGGAAACAATAGGAATTTATTATATATATATACACATATATGTGTGTATATATATATATACACATAGATGTCACATATATATACACATAGATGTTACATATATATACACAGATGTTTATATATATATATAAACATCTTCTTTATCCATTCATGAGTTGATGGACATCTGTGCTCTATCCATAACTTGGCTATTGTTGATAATGCTACTATAAACATTGAGTGTATGTATCCCTTCAAATCAGGATTTGTTTTTCTTGGGTAAATACCTAGTAGTACAATTGCTGGATATTAATGTAGTTCTGTTTTTAACTTTTTGAAAAGCCTCCATACTGTTTTCCAGAATGGTTGCATCATTTTCCATTCCCACCAACAATGCAAGAGAGTTCCTTTTCTCCCTATCCTTGCCAACACCTGTTGTTTCCAGTGCCATTATGATAGGTGTGAGATGATATCTCCTTGTAGTTTTGATTTGTACTTCCCTGATGATGGGCGATATTGAGTATTTGTGTGTATGTGTCTGTGTGTGTTAGCTTTCTGTATATTTTCTGTGAAAACTATTGATTCATGACTTCTGCCCATTTCTAACTGGATTATTTGGTTTTGGGGTATTGAATTTCATATGTTCTTTATAGATCATGGATACTAGCCCTTTATCTGATATGTCATCTGAAAATATGTTTCCCCATTCCTTAGGTTGCTCTTTAGTTTGGTTGATTGTTTACTTTGTTGTTCAGAAGCTTTTAGTTTTGATGTAGTCTCAATAGTTTATTTTTGCTTTTGTTTTCCTTGTCTCAGGAGACATATCTAGAAAAATATTGTTAAGGGAAATATGAAAGATCATACTGTCTCTGGTCTTTTCCAGAATTTTTATGGTTTCAGTTCTCACATTTAGGTCTTTAGTCCATTTTGAGCTTATTTTTGTGTGGTGTGAGAAAGTGGTCCAGTTTCATTCTTTCCACATAGGTGACCAGTTCTCCCAAGAACATTGTTGAAGAGACTGTCATTTTCCCATTAGATGTTCCCTCCATTGTCAAAGTTTATTTGAACATAAAATTATGGGTTTATTTCTAGGATTTCAGTTCTGTTATATTTATCTCTATGTCTTTTTTTGTACCAGTACTGGTACCTTTCATGGCTACAAATTTGTAATATAATTTGAAGTCTGGAATTTTGATATTTCCAGCTTTGTTTGACTCTTTATTTTTTCCAAGATGGCTTTGGCTATTTCTTTTTTGGTTCAATGTAAATTTTAAGATTGTTTGATTTTGTTCTGTAAAATATGTTCTTGGTATTTTAATAGAGATCATATTAAGTCTTTAGATCACTTTGGATAATATAGGCACTTAACAATATTGGTTCTTCAAAAAAAAGCACAACAAAACAATATTGGTTCTTTCAACAGGAGCATGGGGTATTTTTTCTATCATTTTGGGGCATCTTCAATTTCTTTCATCAGTGTTTTATAGTTTTCAGAGTACAGGTTTTTCACCTCTTTGGTTAAGTTTATTCCTGGGTGTCTTATTGCTTTTGCTGCAATTGAAAATAGGATTGTTTTCTCAGTCTCTCTTTCTCCTACTTCGTTATTGGTGTATAGAAGTGCAATAGATTTTCGTACATTTATTTGTAACCTGAGACTTGACTGAATACATTTATGAGTTCCAGTGTTTTGTTTTGTTTTTTTGTCGAGTCTTTTACAGATTTTGTATATATAGCATTATGTCATCTCTGCAGGTAATGATCATTATCTTTCTTCATTTCCAACTTGAATGCCTTTTATTTTTCTTTCTTTCTGCCCATCTTTCTTTTTTTGAGATAGCAGGAGAGATTATTTATTGTACACATGTTACATTTGGACAAATTAAAACAGAATTATTCCTGGAAGTCACAAATCCAAGGCAAAAGGCCAAAAGGAACTGTTTAGGTGTGAGCAAGTTGGTCTCTCAAAAGTGGTCATTGTGATTCGATGGTGATGGATGATCTAGATCCATTGAAATGAGCCTTAGAAAATAGGCATGCAGTTCACCAACCAATTTTTACCAGTGTTCCTAGCCTCTGGCTTTCCTGATTTCTGCTCCTGTGACTTCTATGGGTGCACAAACTTGTGGTTTACTTGAACCTCTGCCTCATCTTTCTTCTTTTACACTTCAGCCTTCACATTTGCTTCTTCCTTTACTTGGCTCTCATGGCATGGAGATTTCCAAGTAGATGGTGCTAAGACTGAAGGAAGATGCCTTTCATTTCTTTTTGTTGTCTGATTGCCTTTCATTTCCTTTTGTTGTCTGACTGCTTTTACTCAACTATGTTGAGTAAAAGTGGTGAGAGTGGACATTCTTGTTTAGTTCCTGAATGCTCTCAGTTTTCCCCCCATTGAATAGATGTTCACTGTGTGTGTGTGTGTGTGTGTGTGTGTGTGTGTGTGTGTGTGTGT
>RCUC01042469.1:0-12441 GCA_003697995.1 Taxidea taxus jeffersonii
AAAAAAAAAAGAACCAATTTTGGTTTCATTGTCTCTATTTTCCTGTACTCTATTACATTTATTTTCACACTAATCTTTATTTATTCTTTCCTTCCTTCTGTTTGCTTTGGTTTAGTTTGTTCTACTTATTTTCCCCCCAATAATTGTGTTAAGCCATCGAATAAGTCTCAAAATACTTGAAAGTATTGAAATCTACAATCTACAAATATATTCTATGGCCAAAATGTCATGAAATTAGGAATGAGCACATGTGGGGAATTCATAAATGTTCAGGAAGTTAAAAAAAAACTCCTAAAAAGCCAATAGGTCAAACAGGGGTGGGATTACACAATAATTTGAGAGGAAAGAAATTGAAAACACTACATACCAAAACTTATGGGATGTGGTTAAAGCAGAGCCTAAAGAAAAAATCATAGCTGTAAACATCTAAATTTTATTTTATTTTTTTAAAAGATTTTTTTTATTTATTTGACAGATAGAAATCACAAGTATGCAGAGAGGCAGGCACAGAGAGAGGGGGAGGTAGGCTCCCTGCCAAGCAGAGAGCCTGATGTGGGGCTCGATCCCAGGACCCTGGGATCATGACCTGGGCCGAAGGCAGAGGCTTAACCCACTGAGCCACCCAGGCGCCCCTGTAAACATCTATATTTTAAAAGGAAGAAAGATCTCAATAACCTAGTCTTCCACCTCAAGAAACTGAAAAGAATACCAACCTGAACACAATGCAAGTTGAAGGCAGGAAATAATAAAGATTAGAGTAGAAATTAATGAAATAAGGAACACAAAAACAGTAAAGAAAATCAATAAAACCAAAATTTGGTTCTTTGAGAAGAACAACAAAGGCAACAAATCATTAACTTCACTGAACAACAAAAGAGAGAAAAAAGTGAGAAGATTCATACTACTAAAATCATGAATGAAAGAGGGAACACCACTATCAACCTTACACAAATAAAAAGGATTGTAAGACAATACTATAAATAATTGTATGACAATGAATTATATAATCTAGATGAAATGGACATTCCTAGAAGGACTTAACCTGCCAAAACCAAGTCAAGAAGAAATACAAAGTCTGAATAGACCTATAACAAGCAAAGAGATGAAATTTGTTACTTAAAAAATAAAACACCAAAAACTTTCTGTGAAGAAAACCCCAGGTTCAGATAGTTGCACTGATGAATTCTACTGTGATATTGTGGTTTATAACAAAAAGTATATATTTGGGGGGCCCCTGGGCGGCTCAGTGGGTTAAGCCTCTGCCTTCGGCTCAGGTCATGATCTCAGGGTCCTGGGAACCAGCCCGGCATCCGGCTCTCTGCTCAGCAGGGAGCCTGCTTCCCTCTCTCTCTCTCTCTGCCTGCCTCTCTGCCTGCCTCTCTGCCTACTTGTGATCTCTCTCACTCTGTCAAAGAAATAAATAAAATATTTTTTAAAAGAAATATATATTTGTTCTCTGTCCTGTTCCTGCACAGAGCTCCTAAAACCCTTGGAACTCCTAAGTGATGAGAGCAATAAAGGTGTCTTATTATTCATAACAAGCCCTTTTCAACCATACCACTTTATATTGAGATGACTTTTGAAAAGTCCCTAGGTAACCTAAGGACGGAGGCTAGATGCCAAGAGAACCAACTATAATTAGAGGGATGGAACTTTCAGCTCATCCTTCCCTCCTTCATCCCACCTCAGGGGAGGGAAAGGGAGCTAGAGATTAATTGCCAATGAACAATAATTTAATCACTCATGCCTATGTAATGAAACCTCCATAAAAATCCCTGAATATGGGGTTCAAGAAGCTTCCCAGTTGGCAAAAACATGGATGTTCTGGTAGAGTAGCTTTCCCAGAGAAGGCATGGAAGCTCTACATCCTTTCACACATACCTTGCCCTATGCATCTCTTCTATTTGGCCGTTCCTGAGTTATATCCTTTTACAATAAACTGGTAATCTAGTAAGTAAAATGGTTTCCTGAGTTCTAAGAGCTGCTCTAGCAAATTAGTTAAACCTGAGGTGGGGGTCATGGGAGCCTCCAATCTCCAGCAAGTCAGTCAGAAGCACAGGTATCCTCACTTGCAATTGGCATCTGAAGTGACAATGGGTACAGGGTTGTAGAACTACTCTGTGGGATATGATGCTGTCTCCTAGTAGACAGTGTCAGAATTGAGAAGCGAACACACAGCAGGTGTTGCAGAACTGCTTGATGAGTGGAAAACCCACAAGTCAGCTGTCAAAGTGAAAGTGTTGTAGCAGAGTATTGAGAGTAGAGGAGACACATGAGTGTTTTTTCTTTACATCTACCAGTGTTTAAAGAAGAGTAAATGCCAATACTTTACAAATCTGAAAAATTGTTAAAAAAATAAACTGAGGCACGGGGCGCCTGGGTGGCTCAGTGGGTTAAAGCCTCTGCCTTCGGCTCAGGTCATGATCCCAGGGTCCTGGGATCGAGTCCCACATAGGGCTCTCTGCTCAGCAGGGAGCCTGCTTTCCTTCTCTCTCTGCCTGCCTCTCTGCCTACCTGTGATCTCTGTCTGTCAAATAAATAAAATCTTTTTAAAAAAGATAAAACTGAGGCATATTAACATTTAGTGGAACAATTGGATATCCACAAGCCACAGACTGAATTTAGACAACTACATCATAAGTATACCAAAATTAACTCAATCTGGGTCATAAGTATTAATATAAGAGCCAAAATTATAAAACCCTTAAAACATGGGAAGAAATCTTCATGACCTTGGGTTTAATAATGCTTCCTTAGATATGACAACAAAAGTATGTGCAACAAAAGATAGGATATATTAGACATTATCAAAATGAAAAAGTTTTGAGCTTCCAATTACACCATTAAGAAAGTGAAGAGAAAACCCAAAGAATGAGAAAAATACTTGCAAATCAACTTGATAAATAACTAACTTCCAGAATATATAAAGAACTCTGGAAATTCAACCATAAAAAGACAAATGACCCGATTTAAAAATGGGCAAGTTATTTGAATAGACATTTCTCCAAAGATATACAGATTACCAATAGGCACATTAAAAAAAAAGCTCAATATCATTAATCATTAGGGAAATGCGAATCAGAACCAAAAGGAGATAACAATTCACATACAATATGATAGCAAAATGAAAAGGATGGAAAATAAGCTTTAGAAAAGATAATGAGAAACTGGATCCCTTAAACATTGCTGATGGGAATGTAAAATGCTGCACCCAATTTGGAAAATAGATTGGCAGTACTTGAAAATGTTAAACATAGATTTATCATATGACCCATCCATTCTATTCCTTGGTATATACCCAAGAGAAATAAAAAGATATGGCTACCTAAAACTCAAACACAGATGTTCATAGCAGCATTGTTTATAATAGCCATGGAAAAATTGGGAAAACCCCCAATGTCCATCAATTGATGAGTAGATTAAACAATATGTGGTACCCCTGGGGCTAATAATACATTATATGTTAATAAAAAAAGAAAAAACACCAATATGTGGTATATCATATAATAAAATATATTTAACAATAAAAGGAAGAAGTATAGGGATACCTGGGTGGCTCAGTCAGTTGAGTGTCTGCCTTTGGCTTGGGTGGTGAGCCTAAAGTCCTGGGATCGAGTCCTACATCAGGCTCCTTGCTTGGTGGGGAACCTGCTTCTCCCTCTGCCTCTGCCACTCCCCCCTGCCTATTAATCATGTTAATTAATACATTATTGTTAATTATGGTTAATTATGTTAATCAATATATTATTGATTATAATTGATTATGTTAATGCATGTTCTCTCTCTGACAAATAAATAAATAAAATCCAGAAAAGGAAGAAGTATTGATACATGCTATTGACATGGATAAACCTTGAAAACAATATGCTAAGTGAAAGAAGTCAGCCACAGAAGAACCTATATTGTATTATTCAATTTCTAAGAAATTGCCGTATCAGCAAACCTGTAGAGATGGAAAGTAAATTAGTGGTTTCTTGGGGCTGGCAGTAGGGTAGGGAAAGAAAATAATTGGTAGCGAATACCAGGTTTCTTTTTGGGATAATAAAAATGTTCTTTTTTTTAAAGAATTTTATTCATTTATTTGACAAAGAGTGAGAGAGCACAAGCAGGGTGAGCCACAGAAGGAGAGAGAAACAGGCTCTCTGCTTGATGACAATGACAACAGATGACGAGGAGGACGACAACAAGGTGGGGCTCAATCCCAGGACCCTGTGATCATGAAGACAGATGCTTAACTGACTGAGCCTCCCAGGAGCCCTGGGATAAGAATGTTCTAAAATTAGATTAGGTGATGGGTGCCCAACCCTATGGATATACTAAAAACCATTGATTTGTACACTTTACATGAGTGAATTATATAGCATATAAACTATATCTCAATAACACTGTTAATGAGAAATGATTATACAGCAAAAATAACACCAATGTACTGTGTGTTTATAACATCTGTAGAAATAAAAATAACACAACAGAAAAAGGATGATGGGGGAAATACATGGTTGTAAACTTCTTCCATTATCCATGAAGTCATATAATATTATTTGAAGGTATATTTTGTGGTAATATAAAATAAAGAACTGCAAACTCCAGAGCCATGGCTCAGTTTTTTATCTGGGGGTTGAAGCACGTTGTCAAAGAGAGAGCTTTAAATTTCTTCTCAAAGGAAATGATTTCATTTGCAACAGCGTGTGGAGAAGATTGAGCCTCAAGGAGCTCTTAGAAACAGTAGAGGTTGTATTGTGTCGTATAATAAAAAATATATATTTGGTCTTGGTCTCCAGTTCCTGGCACAGAACTCCTAAAGCTCTTGGGGTTTCCTAAAGTATAGGACTGTCTTTTGTTATTCATAATGAACCCCATTTGACCACATCTGAGTTTATAGGAATGAGGTGACTCACAGGGTCACCATAGCTTCAGAATGGGGGCTGGTCACCAGAAAGACCAAACAAATTATTAAAAGGTTGGAACTTTTAGTCCCATCTCCCCTCTCCCAATCTCTCAGGAGGGAGAGGAGCTGGAGATTGAATTCAATTACCAATAACTGATGATTTAATAAATTGTGCCTATGTAATGAAATATCCATAAACCTCCCTAAAATGACAGGGACTGGGGAGCTTCCAGGTTGGTAAACACATTAATGTGCTGGGAAAGTGGTATGCCTGGAGAGGGCATGGAAATCTTGCACCACTCCCTACCCCCCAATACCTTGCTCTAAGTTTCTTTTCCACTTAGCTGTTTCAGAGTTGCATCGTTTAAAATAAAACAGTACCAGTAACTAAAGCACTTTATTTTTGGAAAAAAACTGAAAAGCACTTTCTTGAGTTCTGTGAGTTGTTCTAGTAAAGTACTAAAACTGAAGACGGGGTCATGGGAACTTACAAATTTGTAGTTGGCTGGGCAGAAGCATGGGTAGCCCGGGCACCCCATTTGTGGCAAGTGTCTGAAGTGGGGGCAGTCTTGCAAAACTGAGCCCTTAACCTATAAGGTCTGCACTAACTAGTGAGTTAGTGCCAGAATTGGATTGAATTGTAGGAAAGCCAGCTGGTGTTGGAGAATCAGAGAACTGGTTGGTGTGGAAAAACATAATGCCTTTGGTGTCAGAAGTAGTGCCAGATAACACCACACATGGTGAAAAGCAATGGAGAGGACACTGGTAGATGCACTGGAGATAGAGACTAAACTGTAGGTCAGCTCATTCACCAGAGAAAATCTGACAGAGAGAGCTAAGAGAAGACCTGGGAGCAGAACTAATCTCCGACTGTAGAACAATTTATGCCTCAGGGCATTGTTGAAAACAATAGAGCAATCAGCACACAATTAGTGGTGTTTAACAGGCACGTGTGGTCAGGGAAAAAGACATAGAGAGCCCTGCCAAAATGGTGTCATTCCAGGGTGATTGTGGGCATACCTAAAGCTGAGCCCACTGAGGAACAAGCTCGGGGTTTCACACTGTGTGTGGAACAGATATTATTTGTTTAGAGACGAGCTGAAGTATCTAAAATAATCTAAGTTATCTAAAATAATCCAGCTAGTCATTAAACAAGCAGAAAAATAACAAAATAAGCCCTTGGTGGGGAGGAACCAATACCCAGAGTCACTAAAATACATTATCTAAAATGTCCAGTCTCCAACAAAATACTATGAGATGTACAAAGAAACAGGAAAGTATGCCCCAAATATCAGGAAAAAGAGCAGGCAATACAAACTGCCTATAAGAATGACCAGACACCAGATTAAAAAAGACTTTAAAGTAGCCACTATAAATGTGATTCCAGAATTAAAGGAAACCATGATTGAAGAAGAAAGGAAGATATGATGACAATGTGAAATCAAATACAGAATATCAATAAAGAAAAATTATTTTTAGGGTAGCTCATATGGTTTGGGTGTCTGCCTTCGGCTCAGGCTCTGATCTTATCAGGGTCCTGGAATGGAGCCCTGCATCTCCCTCTCCCTCTGCCTGTTGCTACCATTGCTTGTGCCTTCTCTCGCTCGCTTGCTCTCTCCCTATCAAATAAACAAACAAAATCTTAAAAAAAGAGAGAGAATTTATTTTTTAAAAAAAGAACAAATGGAGCACTTCGGAGGCTCAGTCAGTTGGGCAACTGCCTTCAGCTCGGGTCATGGTCTTGGGCTCTTGGGATCGAGACCTGGTGTCAGGGTCCCTGCTCAGTGGGGAGCCTGCTTTTCCCTCTCCCTCTGTCCCTCCCCACTGTTCATGCACATTCTTTCTCTCAAATAAATAAATAAATACAATCTTAAGAATAATTTTAAAATTAAAACAAACTTTAAAAGAACAAATGGAAATTCAGGAGTTGAAAAGTACAATAACTGGCATGAAAAATTCAACAATATGTTTGAACTGGAAGACTAACTAGTGAACTCAAGGATAGAGTGATAGAGATTAAGCCATCTGAACAACAGAGAGAAAAAGGCCAAAGAAAAATGTACAAAGCCTCAGAGAAATGGTACATATTACAAAGTGCTATATTAGCTAAGAAAATTATTCCCAATGGTTACTTGAATCCCAAGGAACCAAGTGAAGAGATCCAGAAATTATATATAAGAAGATTAATGTAACAGGGGTGCTTGGGTGGCTCAGTTGGTTAAGACTCTGCCTTAGTCTCAGGTCATGATCCCAGGGTCCTGGGATGGAGCCTAGTGTTGGGTTCCCTGCTCTGCAGGAGGCCTGCTTTTCCCTCTGCCTCTGCTGCTCCCACTGCTTCTGCTCTCTCTCTGTCAAACAAATAAATAAAATCTTTGCCCAAAAACAGATTAACATAGCAAAAGTTAGAAACATATGTTTGCTTTCTTTTCTTCCCTCTGAGCCTTTAAAATATGTAAAATTACACAAAGTAATAATTATAACAGTGTATTGTTGAGTTTGCAAGATGTATAGGTATATTATATATAACAATAAAATCAGTGGAATAGAGTTACATAAGAGTAATGTTTCTGGATATCATTAGAATTAAATCAGTATGAATCTGAAGCTGAAACTGGTAAGCTAATATATATACGGTAAGAACTAGAGCAAACACTAAGGATATAACTAAAATATATAGCAAAAAAACATTCATAAAACTAAAATGCAACATTAGAAAGCACTCACTTAATGCAAAAGAGGAATAAAGGGACAAAAAAGATATGTGACATATAGATAACAAAAAGTAAAATGGCAGATCTAAATTCAACTCTTTAAGTGATAATAAAAGATCTAAATTCAACTCTTTAAGTGATAATAAAAGTATAACTGGATTAAGCTATTCAGAAAAAGCGTTTTCAGACTGAATATAAAGAAACAAAACCTAATAATATGCTCTTTATAGGAGACACATTTTAGATTCAAAAATACAAATAGATTGAAAGTAAAAGGATAACAACGATACAAACACAGCAACTACAAGAAAATGGAGTGGCTATAGTAATAATCAGACAAAATAGACTTTAGACCTTTTTTTTAATAGAGATAAAAAATTTTATAGAGATAAAGAGAGACATTTAATAATAAAAGGGTCAATCCATTAGGCAGCTATAACAGTCATAAACATATATGCACCCAACAGAGACTATCAAAATACATGAAGAAAATTTGACAAAAATGAAGGAAGAAATATAACAGTTGGAGACTTTCAACTTTTAATAATGGATAGAACAATAAGGCAGAAGATCAACAAGAAAATAAGTTTGGGGCACCTAGTTGGCTCAGTTGGTAGAACATAAGACTCTTGATCTCAGGGTCATGAGTTCAAGGCACATTGGTTGTAGAGATTACTTAAAAAAAAAGAAAGAAAATAGAAGACTTGAACATTATAAACCAACTAGACCTAACTGACATCTATAGAATACTTCACCCACCAGCAAGAGGATATATATTCTTCTCAAGTGCATGTGGAACAACATACTCCAGAAGAGACCATATGTTTGGCAACGAAACAGACCACAATAAACTTGAAAGATTAGAAATAATAATAAGGGGGCCCCTGGGTGGCTCAGTGGGTTAAAGCCTCTGCCTTCAGCTCAGGTCATGATCCCAGGGTCCTGGGATCGAGCCCCGCATAGGGCTCCCTGCTCAGCGGGGGGCCTGCTTCCTCCTCTCTCTCTGCCTGCCTTTCTGCCTACTTGTGATCTCTGTCTGTCAAATAAATAAATAAAATCTTTAAAAAAAGAAATAATACCAAGTATGTTTTCTGCTAATACAGAATAGAAGTAGAAAACAAAAACAGAAAGAAATTTGGGAAAATCACAAACATGTGGAGATTAAACAACCACTCCTAAATAACCAATGAATGAAAGAAAAAATCAAAAGGGAACTTATAAAGTATATTGAGATGAATGCAACCGAAGATACAACATACCAAAACTTATGGGATGCAGCTAAAGCAATGCCTAGATGGACATGTATTGCTGTAAATGCCTATTAAAAAAGCAAGAGGGGCACCTGGGTGGCTCAGTGGGTTAAGCCTCTGCCTTCAGCTCAGGTCATGATCTCAGAGACCTGGAATCACCCCGCATCAGGCTCTCTGCTCGGCAGGGAGCCTGCTTCCCCATCTCTCTCTGCCTGCCTCTCTGCCTACTTGTGATCTCTCTCTCTGTGTCAAATAAATAAGTAAATCTTAAAAAAAAAAGAAAGGAGTGTCTGGGTGGCTCAGTCAGTTAAGCATCTGGCTTCAGCTCAGTTAATGATCTCAGGGTCCTGGGATGAAGCCCCACATCAGGCTCCACGCTCAGCAGGCTGTCTGCTTGTCCTTCTGCCCCTCCCCCTGCTCATAATCTCTCTCTCTCAAATAAACAAATAGAATTGTAAAGAAAAAGAAAGATCTCAAATCAATAACCTAACTTTTGACTGTAACACCCCGAAATAGAGCAAACTAAACCTTAAGTAAATAGAAGGGCATTAAAAAAGACTAGAGGGACGCCTGGGTGGCTCAGTTGGTTAAGCAGCTGCCTTCAGCTCAGGTCATGATCCCAGCGTCCTGGGATCGAGTCCCACATCGGGCTCCTTGCTTGGCAGGGAGCCTGCTTCTCCCTCTGCCTCTGCCTGCCTCTCTGTCTGCCTGTGCTCGCTCGCTCTCTCTCTCTAACAAATAAATAAAATAAAATCTTAAAAAAAAAAAAAAGACTAGAGAGAAACTAATGAAACAGAAAATAGAAAAAAATAGAGAAAATCAATAGAACCAAAAGCTGAATCTCTAGAAATATCAACAAAGTTGACAAACCTTCAGACTGATTACCCAGGGGCACCTGGGTGGCTCAGTTGGTTAAGCATCTGCCTTCAGCTCAGGTCATGATCCCACGGTCCTGGGATCCACATCGGGCTGGGGAGCCCGCTTCTTCCTCTCCCTCTGCTGCTCTCCCTGCTTGTGCTCTCTCTCTCTCTGTGTCAAATAAATAAATAAATAAAATATTTTAAAAAGATAGATTGATGACCCAGGAAAAGAAAAAGAAAGAAAACTCAAATTACTAGAGTCAGAAATGAAAGAGAGGATGTAACTACTGACTTTACAGAAATAAAAGGATTAGGAAGGAATACTATGAATAACTGTATGCCAGTACATTAGATAATTTAGATGACATGGACAAATTCCAAGAAAGACACAAACTATCAAGACTGACTCCAGATGAAATAGTAAATATGAACACACCTAAAATAAGAGAATGAATTAGGGGCACCTGGGTGGCTCAGTGGGTTAAGGCCTCTGCCTTCGGCTCAGGTCATGATCCCAGGGTCCTGGGACCGAGCCCCGCATCGGGCTCTCTGCTTGGCGGGGAGCCTGCTTACCTTCCTCTCTCTCTGCTTGCCTCTCTGCCTACTTGTGATCTCTCTCTGTCAAATAAATAAATAAAATCTTTTTTTTAAAAAGAGAATGAATTAGTAAACAAAAAGCTACTGAGATAGAAAAATCCAGTTCCAGATGGCTTCACTGGTGTATTCTACCAAACATATAAAGATGAATGAGGGCTAATGCTTCCCAAACTTTTCCAAAAAATAGAATACTTCCCCACTCATTCTATGAGGCCACTATTATCCTGTTACCAAAACCATACAAAGACACTACATGATGTATTTGAGCAAGGAAATGGTGAGCATGTTACTTCTATGACTGTTAACTGGCAGGAGAGGCTACCCTTTTGGTTCCATTCAGAACTTACTTCCAACACAGAATGCATTCTAAGAAACAAAAATGACCAAAAAACCGAATCACATCCTTTCTGACACGTGTAACTTCCCTGTATTTGCCAACCACTTATAGTGATGACAAAGAAGAAAAGGGAGGGGCACCTGGTTGGTTAAGTCAGAAGAGCCTGTGATTCCTGATCTTGGGGTTGTGAGGTCAAGCCCCACGTTAGGTGTAGAGATTACTTAAATTAAAAAGAAACTTTAAAAGAAGGAAAGAGAGAGCACCACACAGTTCTTCACCCTTCATTCCTTTTGTAGAATGTGCATATGTACACATATCAAGAAAAGAAAAAAGTTTATTTCTGTGCAGCATTTCCATTATTCTGGTAAGAAGTAAGTACAAGTGCATGTACAAGCTACAAAAGATGAATTGTGCAATCCTGGTGATTCTGCGTATGAGTCACATGCTCCTGTGTTTGCATTTAAAACCAGCATCAAAGCATACAACAATGAACTATAGAATTCATGCTAATAATATAAAATTTGACATAATAAATAAAAAGCACCATGTTAAAGTCAACATCCATGGTCATAAATCCTACTGATAGCATGAAGCCTGGGTATGATGTGATGAAATGGTACTTTATCTCTGTGATGTTCCTCCCCAAAACCCATAATCCCAGTCTAATCAAGAGAAAAACACCGGCCAAATCCCATTAGATATTGTAAACATCATCAAAATCAGAGAAAGAATGAGAAACTGTCATAGCGAAGGGAAGCCTAAAGAGATACGACAACTAAAAGAAACACAGCATTCTGGATGGGGCCCAGGAGTAGAAAAGGGGCATTAGGTAAAAAAGCAAAGGAAATTTTAATAAAGTATAAATTTCAACTAATGACAATATGTCAATATTGGTTCATTAGTTATAACAAATGTACCATATTAATGTAAGCTTCTCCTGGGTGTAGAATATATTTGAATTCTCTATATCTTCTTAATTTCTCTGTGAATCTATAACTGTTCTAAAAAATGAAGTCTATCTAAAAAAAAAATGAAAAGGAAAAGGGAGACCACAGAAGAAAGACAAGCTTTATATTTTAGTCCCTTTAAAGGTACTTCCTCTCTTGCTCTTTGAACAAGGGGCCTTGCATTATCATTTTACAAAGGGCCTCACAAATTATGTAGCCTACCCTGCCTCTGCCCCAACCTCTGTCATCCAGATCTCAGACTGGGGTTGTCCTGGGCCCTTCTGAGGGTGTCTGAGGCCAAGAGTTAGGCTGTGAGTGTGTATGTTGGAGTCCAGCAGGGAAGGCCAGCATAGCGCAAGTTCTGTGCTCTGACCTTGTCTAGATTCTGGGAAAAGCAGCAGCAGCAGCAGCCACAGTCTGGAGAGGTCCCTCTCAGACCAAACGGTGTTCCTAAGAGAAGCCCTCCTCCCCATGATAGGCAGCCTGGAGCTAGAAGGGACCTTGTTCATTGTTCTACCACAACCCCTTGCCCTGCCTTTTAGGGAGAAGGAGGACAGGAACAGAGGCCTGAAGAGGGATAGAAGCCTCCTGGGCCTCCAGAGCCCTCCAGCAAGTAAGTGACAGCCTGGGTCTTGCCCAGCCCAGAGCCTGGTACTGCCTTCTTCTGGCCCAGGTTGGACCTGCCTTCCCAGTCCCTGAATGTTCCCCAGCAGCCTGAGTTGTTACCCCACCTTTCCTCAGAGCCCCTTCCTTGTTTCATAAGGAAGGGGGAGGGAGAGAGAACGTGTGTGTGTGTGTGTGTGTGTGTGTGTGTGTGTGTGTGAGAGAGAGAGAGAGAGAGAGAGAGAGAG
>RCUC01042470.1:0-25313 GCA_003697995.1 Taxidea taxus jeffersonii
CCCTCTCCCAACCCCTCTTCCCCCCACCCCCCTCAGAATGTTTATAGCAGCAATGTCCACAATAGCCAAGTTATGTTGCTCTTCTTTTTTATCTCCTTTTGGATTTGTAGGTGTTCGGAATAGTTTAATAAGCTATCTAACTGATCTCCTGCTGCCTGATGTCATCTCAGCCTGCTACTTCTCCGCCATCTTGACTCCTGTTTGTTCATTTTTTTGTTTCAAATATTTCTCTGGAATGTTAAGAATGAATTCCAGTATGTGACTCATACTTTGGTATCTTAGCTTTTCTTCTTAAGGATATATTTAAATGACAGTTAACATACAGTGTTATATTAGTTTTAGGTGTACAATTTAGTATTTAACACTTAGGCACAGCACTCAGTGATTATCCCAAGTGTACTCCTTAATCCCCATCACCTATTTACCCCATCCCCCCCACCCACTTCCCCTCTCGTAACCATCAATCTGTTTCTTCATTTGTCTCTTGCCTTTTTCCTCAGGATCACTTGTTTCTTAAATTCCACATATAGGTGAAATCGCAGGTATATGTCTTTCTCTTATTTCACTTAGTATAATACCCTCTAGTGCTACCCATGTCACTGCAAACGGCAAGATTTCATAATTTTTTATCATATATCTATATCTATCTATCTCTCTATATATAAAATATATATTTCATTTTATACATATCACATATTCTTTATCCATTCAAATTCTTAATAGCTTACTTGAGTTGAGACTTTCTTCAGTTCTTAGGAGGAATGGGTATTCTGGTAGACAGTATCATGTGATTAATGGTTAAGCATCAACAGCTTATAGTGATTTTTTTTTCTCAAGCTGGACTTCTAGTTCCAATTTTGGATGTATGAAGAAAGAGAATCCTCTCTTAATCTGGGAATTATTTTTTATTGAATTTGTAATATATTTCAAAAAAGAGTTACCAATACAATGTATGGTAATGCTGGCTTTTATATTTAACCTATATAGTTAACTTTATTAATGTTTGTATTTCTCATATAATTTCTTATTTATACTCTAGCTTTCTTTAACATTTCTTGTGAGTCAGGTCTACTAAAAGCAATTTTTTTTAAATTTTGCTTGTCTTGCATGTCTTAATTTCTCCATAATTCTTGAAGAATATGCTTGTTTGATATAGAGTTTTTGGGGTGGTCCAAGTTGATAATGTATGAAGATCCTAACACTACCATGTCCCATGGAAACACTGAATCTGTAGCTACATGTAGAATTATTATTCTGAAAAAATAATAAAAGACCTGAAAACTAGCTGAAGAGCTACCTCACAACAAACAAGAAAAGGGCCACATTGAGGTGGGTAGAAGTTGAGGCATGGTCTTGCTATAAAACTACCACAATCAAGACAAATTTGAAATATCTGGATCTTCTCCCTGAGAAACAAATGATTTGTACCTCAGACCAGGCACCTCAACATTTAAGACCTGCACCTGAGTGATGAGTCCTCAAAACATTTGACTTTGAAAACCAATGGGGCTTACAGCCACAAGACCCAAATGGCTATAACAAACCAAGAAACTTCTCTTAAGGAACTCATGTGCATACTCAATTGTTCCAGTACCTAATACAAAAGTAGCATTTTGAGAAGTACCCAGGATGCCTTGGTGGCTCAGCTGATTAAGCATCTACCTTGGGCTCAGAGTCCTGGGATTGAGCCCCAAAGTGGTCTCCCTGCTCTCTCTCTCTCTCTTTCAAATAAATAAAATCTTTAACAAAATAAAATAAACTTAAGGAAAAAAAAAGCACCCAACCAAATAAACTTAAGGGAAAAAAAGAAGCACCCAACTACATATGTGTCATTTCTTTGTTAATCATAAAACATTCACCAATGAGTCTGGGAGATTTGGGGATTTTCAATGGGGACAGAAGTGCTTATTAGCATAATTCTTCTGCTTTCCCTTTATCTGCTAAAACCACTGGGCATGCACTGTCCCTGCATTTTCCCTGTGCCTCACTGAAGCTGATGAAAGACATTCCTGCACTCATCCTCTGCCTTGCTAATGTGCACACAATTATTTTTCTCTCCCTCTGCCATGCATTTCTATTCTGGTATCTCTTGGAGGGCAGCTTTTACATATGTCTTTCTCCCCAGTTCTTTTACATTTAGTGTTCTGGTTTATGTGGTGACAGCCAAGGGGACACCCATTTAGTGCCTCCCTCTAGAGGATGTGTTCCTGAGTATCATAGGACAACAATTGAAGAAACAGTTCTTGGCACACTTTGACTATATCATACCAGTCTGTTCTGTACTGCAATGTTTTTGTTTAAAAAACCTGCTCATGGTCTTAGAGGTGTTTTTTTCATGTATAAGAAATTGAGTTTTTTTTCTTTTTTGAAGCTTTTAAGATTTTTTATGTTTAACTTTGACATTTTAATTATAATGGGTCTTGATGTGGAGCTCTTTGATTTTTCTTAAGACACTTTGGGATTCCAGAATCTGGGTTTACGTTTCCTTACCCAGTTTAGGGACTTTTCAGCCATTATTTCTTCACGTAATTTTTATATCCTTTCTCTTTCCTCCTGGGACCCTTATAATGCAAATGTTAGTTTAGTGAGCATCTTTATGACCATTCCTTTGAACTCTGGTTGGCCACACATCTCGAGACCGCAAAAGTGCTATCAGGAAAAGTAGTGCAGGAGATGTCATCTCTGTGCTCTTCATCAGCCTTGCTATAGCTTGCCAGTGCCTCCCATAAATGCATTTATAAACTCATTTGGAGTTCCAATTTTTGTAACTGTCAATCAGGGGGCACCAAATTACCTGCTCTTCAGGCAACAAGATTGACAAATGTGGTCTCACAGTACTGTATATATTTGTTTCTCATGGAGACTCTGTCTTCCAAACAGCCTGAAAGTAGGTGCTGGCTAAGATTTCTCCCTTTGGAACACTTGTAAAACCTGAGGGCTATTAAAAATAAATTAGGCTGCTTGGAAAAATCACAAAAGTTTAAAAGACAAATAGGAGCTAAAACAAGGTTTAATGATAAGTTTCAGCTTTTACATGAGGTTACATTTTCAAGACTAGAAAACGTATGTTTTGTCTAACACATAAAATAAGCATTGTGAATTGAAATAAGGAAAAAGGAATATATTTCAAAAGAAAAGACAAAACCTGAGAAAAACATCTTAATAAAATGGAGGTAATTAATTTACCTGATAAAGACTTCAAAGGAATGGACATAAAGATGCTCACTAAACTCAAAAGAAGAATGAATGAACACAGTGAGAACTTTAAGAAAGACATTAAAAATGAGAAAATACAAAATAGATGTTGTAGGCTGAAGAATACAATAGTTGAAGTGAAAACTACACTAGAGGGATTCAACAGAAGACTAGACAACTAAGAATGAATCAACAATCTGGGTATCAGGGCAGTGATAAACAGAGAAGCTAAAAGATTGAAAAAATAAGATTTCTTTTTAAAAATGAAGATAGCTTGAAGTACTTATGGGACAACATTAAACAAAATAACATTTGCATTATAAGTGTCCCAGGTGGAGAAGAGAAAGAGAAAGAATATAATAATTATGTGAAGGAATAATGATTAAAACCTCCCTAAACTGGGTAAGGAAACACAAATCCAAATTCTGGAATCCCAGAGAGTCTTAAGAAACAAACTGATGATTCTGGAAGGGAAGGGGGTAGAGGATGGTTGAGCCTGGTGATGGGTATTAAGGAGGGCACCTATTGCATGGAGCACTGGGTGTGGTGCATAAACAATGAATCTTGGAACACTGAAAAAGTAAAATGAAAGGAAAAAAAAAGAAAAATCAAAGAGCTCCACATCAAGACATATTACAATTAAAATGTCAAAGTTAAACAAAGAATCTTTTTTAAAAGATTTTTTTTTTATTTATTTGACAGAGAGAGAGCACAAGTAGATGAAGCAGCAAGCAGAGGTAGAGGGAGAAGCAGGGAGGCTGACATGGCCTGATACCAGGACCTGAACCAAAGGCAGATGTTAAACCAACTGAGCCATCAGGTGCCCCATAAACGTAAAGAATCATAAAAGCAGGGGTGCCTGGGTGGCTCAGTGGGTTAAAGCCTCTGCCTTCGGCTCAGGTAGTGATCCTGGGATTCTGGCATCAAGCCCCACATCGGGCTCTTCGCTCAGCGGGGAGCCGGCTTCCTCTCTCTCTCTCTCTGCCTGCCTCTCTGCCTACTTGTGATCTCTGTCTGTCAAATAAATAAATAAAATCTAAAAAAAAAAAGAATCATAAAAGCAACAACAACAACAACAAAAGCTCAATTTGTTATGTACCAGAAAACACCTCTAAGACCATCAGCACACTTTTTAGCAAAAACTGCAGTCTAGAGCAGACTGGAATGATACAAAGTGGCAAAAACAAAAGAAAACAAACAAACAAACAAAAACCACTTCCAAACAGAAATATCCTACTGGGGAAAATTATCATTTATTTTTGTTTTGTTTTGATTTTTTTATTTTTATTTATTTTTGGGGGGTAAAATCTATTGGATTTATATATTTTTTTAAAATTTTTATTGTAATAAAAGTGTTTCCTTGATGTAATGTTCCATCATTTATTTTTTGCATACAACACCCAGTTCTCCAAGCAATACATGCCCTCATTAATATCCATCGCCAGGCTCACCCATCCTTCCAACCCCTCCCCTCTTAAACCCTCAATTTGATTCCCAGAATCCATAGTCTTTCATGGTTCATATCCCCTTCTGATTCCCCCCCCTTCACTTTTCCCTTCCTTCTCCTAATATTCCCCATGCTATTCCTTATGTTCCACAAATAAGTGAAACCATATGATAATTGCCTTTCTCTATTTGACTTATTTCACCTAGCGTAATCTCCTCCAGTTCCATCCATGTTGATTCAAATGTTGGCTAATCATTCTTTCTGATGTTTGAGAAATATTCCATTGTATATGTGAACCACATCTTCTTTATCCATTTGTGTGTTGAAAGGCATCTTGGCTCCTTCCATAGTTTGGCTAATGTGGACATTGCTGTTATGAACACTGGGGTACATATGGCCCTTCTTTTCACTACATCTGCATCATTGGGATAAATACCTACTAGTGCAATTTTTGGGTCATACAGTAACTCTATTTTTAACTTTTTGAGGAACCCCCACACTGTTTTCCAAAGTGGCTGCACCAACTTGCATTCCTATCAACAGAGTAAGGGGATTCCCCTTTCTCCACAACCTCTCCAACATTTGTTGTTTCTTGCCTTGTTAATTTTTGCCATTCTAACTGTTGTAATGTAGTATTTCAATGTGGTTTTGATTTTATTTCCCTGATGGCTAATGATGTTGAATATTTTTCCATGTGTCTGTTAGCCATCTGTATGTCTTCTTTGGAGAAGTGTCTTCTGTCCATTTCTTTACTGGATTATTTGCTTTTTGGGTGTTGAGTTTGAGAAGTTCCTTATAGATCTTGGATACCAGCCCTTTATCTGAAATGTCATTTTCTAGTTTTGTTGACTGTTTCCTTTGCTGTGTAGAAGTCTTTTATCTTGGTGAGGTCCCAAAACTTCATGTTTGCTTTTGTTCCCCTTGCCTTTTGGGCGTGTTTTGAAAGAAGTTGCTGTGGCCATTGTCAAAATAAATTACTGTCTATGTTCTCCTCTAGGATTTTTATGGATTCTTTTCTTACATTGAGGTCTTTCATCCATTTAGAGTTTATCCTTTTGTATGATGTAAGAGAATGATCGAGTTTCATTCTTCTGTATACAATGGTTCTTGTTTGCCAGCACCATTTATTGAAAAGACTGTTATTTTTCCTTTGGATACTTTTTCCTGCTTTGTCGAAGATTAGTTGATCATAGAGTTGAGAGTCCATATCTGGGCTCTCTATTCAGTTCCATTGATCTATGTGTCTGTTTTTGTGCCAGTACCATGCTGTCTTGGTGATCACAGCTTTGTAATATAGCATTAAATCAGGCAACTTGATGCCCTCAGCTTTATTTTTCTTTTTCAACATTTTCTTAGCAATTTTGGATCTTTTCTGGTTCCATACAAATTTTAGGATTGTTTGTTCTGGCATTTTGAAAAATGCCATTGGTATTTTGATTGGGATGGTCTTGAAAGTACAGATTGCTCTGGGTAGCATAGACATTTTAACAATATTTATTGTTCTGTTCCATGAGCATGGAATGTTTTTCCTTCTTTTTGTGTCTTCTTTTATTTTTTTTCATAAGTGTTCTGTAGTTGCTAGAATATCTTTTACTTCTTTGGTTAGATATATTCCAAGGTGTCTTAAGGGTTTTGGTGCTGGGAACATTATCATTTAGAATTGAAGGAAAGCTAAAGAGATTTCCAGGCAGGCAAATGTTAAACATATATATGGGAATCATCACCAGTAAATCAGCCTTTCAAGAAATGTTAAAGAGACTTTTTTAAGTTGTAAAGGAAGAAGACTAATTACTATCAAGAAAACATGTAGAAGTATAAATCTCACTGGTAAAGATAAATACATTGTAATGTATTGAGTTAATCATATATAGAATTGATTTTTAAAGGATTTTATTTATTTATTTGACAGAGAGAGATCACAAGAAGGCAGAGAGGCAGGCAGAGAGAGAGGGAGAAGCAGACTACCTGCTGAGCAGAGAGCACAATGCGGTGCTCTATCCCAGGACCCTGAGATCATGACCTGAGCTGAAGGCAGAGGCTTAACCCACTGAGCCACCCAGGCGCCCCATATAAAGCTAATTTAAAAGTTAAAAGAAAATAGTAGTAAAAATAACTATAGTCGTGCGCCTGAGTGGCTCAGTGGGTTAAGCCTCTGCCTTTGACTCAGGTCATGGTCTTAGGGTCCTGGGATCCAGCCCCACATTGGGCTCCCTGTTCAGTAGGGAGCCTGCTTCTCCCTCTCACTCTGCCTGCCTCTCTGCTTACTTGTGATCACTTTCTGTCAAATAAATAAATAAAATCTTAAAAAATATATATGGTCAAATGTTAGCTGTCATTTAAAAAAAAGTAAACTGTTATATAACAGTTTACTTTTTAAAAGTTATATATATATAAATATATGCATATATATATATACATATATATATATATATATAGTTTGTTATATACAGCTATTTGGTAACGCCAAAGCCATAACCTACAGTAGATACACCAAAAATAATGAGAAAATAATTTAAACATAACTTCATCAAACCACAGAAGAAGAAAACCAGAGGGTTCCTGGGTGACTCAGTCATTAGGCATCTGCCTTTGGTTTGGGTCATGAACCCGGAGTCCTGGGACTGAGTCCCATGTCAGGGTCCCTGCTCAATGGGAGGCCTGCTTCTCCCTCTCCCACTCCCCCTACTTGTGATCCCACTCTTGCTGTCTCTCTCTCTCTGTGAAATAGATAAATAAAAATCTTTTAAAAATCATTTAAAAAAGAAAACCAGAGAAAAAGAACAGAGTGGAGAGGAATTGCCAGAAAACTATTAGCAAAATAGCAAAAAAAAATGGTAATAAATACATGCCTATCAATAATTACTTTAAATGTAAATAAACAAAATTATCTAATCAAAAGATATAGAGAGGTTGAATGGATTTTTAAAAAGCTCACCTAAATATGAGACCAATTCAGTTGTAAGGAAACATACAGTGTGAAAATGAAGGAATGGAAAAAGAACTTTCATGCAAATGGGAACCAAAAATACATGCTGGGGCATCTATACATACATGAAAGTAAATAGATTTAAATCAAACACTGTAGAGCCTGGGAAGATGGCAGCAAAGTAGGAGGATCCTACTTTACGTATTTGTGTATAAATATGCAAATAGGCATTCCTTATCCCATGAATACAACTAGATAGCTATCAAATGATCCTAAATGCCAAAGAAATTGACCTGAACACTGGCAGAACAAACTCCAGAACAAAAGATAGAGGCCACGGCAAAGAAGGTAGAAAATGTGGAGATATGGTTTGGGACAGAAACAAAAAAAAATGCCATGGGAGAAGGTAGCCACAGTCACAAAGAAGAGCAAGAGTCAGACTATCACACAGGGGTGTATATGGAGAAAACAAGTCCCTATGGCAATTGCTTTGGAAAGGTGGAGAGGCCACATTTTTTGAGTTCCTATAACCAGTGATGCTTAAAGCCTGGACATTTGAAGGTTATTGAGCTTGCCTTGCAGAGAACCTGGAAAGCATTGGGGTTGCTCTTAAAAAGAAGGAAAGGGAATGAGCTCATGGACTTATAGCAAGGAAACAGCAATCTGAAGAGTGCCTGGGGCACACAGTGGGGAGGTCATTTGCTCATTTTTGGACATGTCCCAGAGAGGCAGCATTCATAGAGAGGAAAGGAATTGGCAGACATTTTTTCCCTTCCCCACCCCTCAGCATGAGCATAAGGTCACCTGTGGGAACCAGTGCAGCACATCAATACTAACTACCTAACTTGCTTACACTATGCCTCACTCCACCTGTATTCAGGTGGAAACTCCCTTTCCAGTCATGCTTGCCTCACTCCCATGCAGTGGGCTGCCTACCCTAGAAGACTGGCCCAAACCCCCTAACAACACTCTGTATCCAAACCTACGAGTTTTGCAGGGCCCTGGTTCTGGCAGCAGCAGTGACAGGTCTCATTTTACAAGCAGACCAAAGAACATCAAATTAAAACTCACCACATTCAGCTCAGGGACCAAACACTGTCCACAACAGACAAAGAGAGCCTCTGCAGATAACTGACTGGTCTTAAGGATAAAGCAGTCAGGACACCACAGCAGAGCCCAAGCATCACATATTGGAGACAATCCCAAAAGTGTGAAGCCCTGGAGAATGGGACAGTACACTGCAGGGCACTACAGGACCATTTCTTCATTAGGCCATTACCCTAAATAATAGGGACATAATTTACCCCCGAGGATACAGATGTAGGGAAAAGAAGGGTCATATGTACCCCAGTGTTCATAGCAGCAATGTCCATAATAGCCAAACTGTGGAAGGAGCTGAGATGTCCTTCAACAGATGAATTGATAAAGATGTGGTTCACATATACAGTGGAATATTTCTCAGCCATCAGAAAGGATGAATAGCCAACATTTGCATCAACATGGATGAAACTGGAGGAGATTATGCTAAGTGAAATAAGTCAATAAGGCAATTATCATATGGTTTTGTTTATTTGTGGAACACAAGGAATAGCATGGAGGACATTAGGAAAAGGAAGGGGAAAATAAAGGGGGGGGGTGATCAGAGGGAGAGATGAACCATGAGAGACTATGGACTCCAGGAATCAAACTGAGGGTTTTAGAGTGTAGGGAGTCAAGAGATGCATGAGCCTGGTGATGGGTATTAAGGAGAGCACATACTGAATGGAGTACTGGGTGTTAGACACAAACAATAAATAATGGAACACTACATCAAAAACTAATGATGTACTGTATGATGACTAACATAATAAAAGATTATAAAAATAAAACAGTAGGATACATAGCCAACTTTCCTAATACATAGAAGAAATAAGCAAATAAACTTAGACAAAATTAGAATAGAGAAAAAAATATGTCCCAAATTAAAACAAACAAACAAACAAACAAAAAAAAAAACAGGATAAGGCCATAGCCTTATGAGATTTAAGAGAAACAGATATAAGTAACATATCTGATAGAGAATTTAAAGTAATGATGATAAAGACTGGCAAGCACCAAATTTGAGAAAAGAGTGGAGGGCATCACTGACACCCTTAACACAGAAATAAGGAAAAACATAGCAGAGATAAATGGTTCAATAAGTGAAATGAGAAACACACTTGATGGAATGAACAGCAGAATGTAGGAAGCTGAGAAATAAATTAATGACCTAAATGAAAGAGTAATGCAAATTCATCTAGCTGAATAAAAGAAACAAAATGATTATGCAAAGTAAGAATAGACTTCTGGAGCTCAGTGACTTCATTGAATGTAGCAACATTTGAATTATATGTATTATAGGAGAAGAGAGGATAGAGGGCAGTACATTTATTTGAAGACGTAATAGCTGTAAACTTCCCTTGTCTAGGGAAATAAGCAGATATGCAGATCCAGGAGGCCCAGAGAACCCCCAAGAAAATCAACAGGAGCAGATCCACACCAACACACATTATAATTAAAATGACAAAATGTAGTGAAAATGAAAAAATTGATCAAGAAAAGATAGATTCATACAAGGGAAACCCCATAAGGCCATTAGCAGATTTTTTTTTCAGCAGAAATTTAGGAAGCTGTAAGACACTGGCATGATACATTCAAGTGCCAGCAGCCAAGAATACTTTTTCCTGCAAATTTGTCTTTCAGAATAGAAGGGGAGATAAAGATTTTTCCAGAAAAACAAAAATTAAAGGATTTCATGACCACTAAACCAGGCCTACAAAATATTGAAGGGAATTTTTAGTAGAAAGGAAAGATCAAAAGTGACAGTATGAAAGTAGGAAACAAAGAAGTAATAAAAAATGCATACTTCTGTAAATAATCAGTCAAGGAATTCACCAAATGAAAGGATGTAAAATATGGCACAATATACCTAAAATGTGGGGGAAAGAAGGACATGATTAAAGAATGGTTTCAAATTTAAATGACCATAAACTTAATATAGACTGTTATATTAAGAAGATACACAAATGTAGTGTAACCAAAAATTAAAAAAATACTAATAGATTTGTAAAGAATAAAAGTAAAAAAATCCAAGTATACCATTAATCAGCAAGCCATGAAAGAGAGAAATAGAAAAAAGTATAAGAGAAATTTTCCAGAAACAACCACAAAACAAGTAATAAAATGGCAATGAATACATATCTATCACTTATTACTTTGAATGTAAATAAATAAAATGCTCCAATCAAAAGACATAGGGTGAGAGAATGGATTAAAAAATAAAATCTATATACTGCCTATAGGAGACTCATTTTAGACTTAAACACACCTAGAGATTGAAAATGAGGGGATGAAGAAACATTTACCATGCAAATGGCTGCCAAAACAAAATCAGAATACTGATGTTTATACCAAAAAAAAAAAAAAAAAGTAGACTTCAAAACAAAGACTGGAACAAAAGACAAAGAAGGACATTACATAATAATAAAGAGGACCCTCCAGGGGCGCCTCGATGACTCAGTGAGTTAAGCCTCTGCCTTTGGCTCAGGTCATGATCTCAGGGTCCTGGGATTGAGCCCCGCATCAGGCTCTCTGCTCAGCAGGGAACCTGCTTCCCCCTCTCTCTCTGCCTACCTCGCTGTCTACTTGTGATCTCTCTCTCTCTCTGTTAAATAAATAAATAAAATCTTTAAAAAAAATGACCATCCAAGTACAAGATATAACAAATGTAAATAGTCATGCAAGCAACATAAGAGCAACCGGATACATGAAACATTTAATAAGAAACGAAATGGAACTAATCAATAGTAGTACAGTAATAGAAGGGTACTTTAACACCACACTTTACATGGATGGACAAATCACATATTCAGAAAAATAAGGAAACAATGATTTTGAATGACACCTAGGACCAGATAGATTCAACAGATATATTTAGAACATTCCATTCTAAAACAGCAGAATCTATCTAGGTGCACATGAATCATTCTCCAGAACAGATCACATATTAGGACATAAAAAAAGCCTCAACAAATTAAAAAAAAATTCAGTCATACCATGCCTCTTTTCTGACCACAGTGCTATGACACTGGAAGTCAACTACAAGAAAAAAATATGGGAAGTCTACAAATACTTGGAAGTTAAATAACAGGTTACAAAACAATGGATGGGTCAACAAATAAATCAAAGAGGCAATCAAAAAGTACATGGAAACAAATTAAAATGAAAGCAAAATAGTCCAAAACCTTGGGATGTAGAAAAAGCAGTTCCAAAATGGAAATTTATGGTCATACTGGCCTATTTCAATAAGCAAGAACAATCTCCAATGAACAACCTAACATTACAGCTAAAGAAGATAGATTGAGAACAACAAACAAAACACAAAACCAGCAGAAGGAAGGGAGGGAATAAATACAGTAAAACAGATAAATGAAAGTAAGAGCTGTTTCATCCACCCCCATGTTACTAGAACTCATACAGCAACTCAGCAACATGGAAGGATAAAAATCAATGTACAAGAATCAGTTGCATTTCTATACACTAACAATGTAACTGAAGAAAGAGAAATTAAAGAATCAATTCCATTTACAATAACACCAAAAACCATAAGCTACCTAGAAATAAACCTAACCAAAGAGGTAAAGGATCTATACTCTAAAAACTATAGAACACTTATGAAAGACATGAAGCAAACCACAAAGAGGTGAAAAAACATTCCATGCTCATGGATTGGAAGAATAAACATTGTAAAAATGCCTATGCTGCCCAGAGCAATCTACACTTTCCATGCAATCCCTATCAAAAATACCACTGACATTTTTCACAAATCTGGAACAAACAATCTTAACATTTGTATGGAACCCCAAAAGACCCCAAATTGCAGAGGAATGTTGAAAAACAAAACTAAAGCTGGGGGCATCACAATGACTGACTTCAAGCTGTATTACAAAGATGTAATCATTAAGAAAGCATGTTATTGGCACAAAAATAGACACATTGATCAATGGAACAGAATAGAAACCCCAGAAATGGACCCACAACTCTATGGTCAACTAATCTTTGAGAAATGGAAAAATAATAAACAGTATCTTCAATAGATGGTGTGGGAAAACTGGGAGCCACATGCGGAAGAATGAAAGTAGACCATTCTCTTATACCATATATGAAGATAAACTCAAAATGGATGAAAGACCTCACTGTGAGACAAGAATCCATCAAAATCCTAAAGGAGAACATAGACAGTAACCTCTTTGACACTGGACACAACAACTTCTTTCAAGACACATCTCTAAAGACAAGAGAAACAAAAGCAAAAATGAACTTTTGGGATTCATCAAAATAAAAAGCTTTTTTGCATACAGCAAAGGAAACAGTCAACAAAACAAAGAGACAACCCATGGAATGGGAGAAGATATTCACAAATGACAATACAGACAAAGGGCTGATATCCAAGATCTATAAAGAACTCCTCAAACTCCACACTCAAAAAACAGATAATCATGTCAAAAATGGACAGAGGACATGAACAGACACTTATCCGAAGAAGACATACAAATGGCTAACAAACACATGAAAAAATGTTCAACATCATTAGCCATCAGGGAAATACAAATATAAATCACAATGAAATACCACATTTCACGAGTTAGAATGGCAAAAATGAACAAGACAGGAGACAACAAATGTTGGCAAGAATGTGGAGAAAGGGAAATCCTCTCACACTGTTGGTGGGAATGCAAGCTGTTACAGCCACTATGGGAAACAGTGTAGAGGTTCCTCAAGATGTTAAAAATAGAGCTACCCGGGGCACCTGGGTGGCTCAGTGGATTAAAGCCTCTGCCTTCAGCTTGGGTCATGATCCCAGGGTCTTGGGATTGAGCCCCACATCAGGCTCTCTGCTCTGAAAGGAGCCTGCTTCCTCCTCTTTCTCTCTGCCTGCCTCTCTGCCTACTTGTGATCCCTGTCTGTCAAATAAATACATTAAAAAAATAGAGCTACCCTACAACCAGCAATTGCACTACTAGGAATTTATCTGAAAGATACAGACATAGTGAAAAGGAGGTGCACATGCACCCCAATGTTCATAGCAGCAGTGTCCACAGTAACCAAACTATAGAAGGAGCCGAGATGTCCCCTTCAACAGATGAATGGATAAAGATAATGTGGTCTATATATACAATGTGATATTGCTCAGCCATGAGAAAGGATGAATACCCACCATTTGCATTGATATGGATGGAACTGGAGGGGATTATACTGAGTGAAATAAGTTAAGCAGAGACAGACAATAATCATATGGTTTTAGTCATATGTGGAACATAAGGAATAGTGCAGAGGACCACAGGGGAAGTGAGGGAAAACTAAAAAGGGAGAAATCTGAAAGGGAGACAAAACATGAGAGACTCTGAACTCTGGGAAACACACTGATGGTTACAGAAGGGAAAGGGGTGGGGGGATGGGGTAACCAGGTGATGGGTATTAAGGAGGGCACACTACATCAAAAACTAATGATTTACTATATGTTGGCTAACTGAGCATAGGAAAAAAAAAACTAAATTAATAAACCTTTAGCCAAACTCATTTAAAAACAAAGAGAATGCTTTCAAACAAAATACATTAGGAACAAGACAGGATAAGTAACCAACACCACAGAAATAGAAAAAATTGTGTCCATTAAGATTTATTGATTTTAGAGAGAGAGTGTGTGTGCACAAGTTGGGGGAGGGACAGAGGGAAAGAATCTCAAGCAGACTTCCTGCTGAACACAGAGCCTGATGTGAGCATCAGCCTCATAACCTTGAGATCATGACCTGATAAAACCAAGAGTCAGATGTTCAACTGACAAAGCCAACCAGCACCCAAGAAATAGAAACACTTGTAAGAAAATATTATGAAAAAGTATATTGCAACTAATCGGACAACCTAGAAGAAATGGCCAAATACTTAGAACATATAATTTAACAAAAACTGAAGCAGTAAGAAGTATAAAATTTGAATACACTGATTATAAGCTAGGAGAATGAATCAGTAATCAATAAATTCCCAGTGAAGGACATGGGTGGCTCAGTTGGTTAAACGTCTGACTGTTGATTTCAGCTCAGGTCATGAACTTAGAATTGTGACATCAAGCCCCATGTCAGGGCTCTGTACTCAGTGGGGAGTCTTCTTTCTCCTCCCTCTCCCTCTGCTTCTTGCTCTCTCTCTCAAATAAATAAATCTTAAAAATAATGAATAACAGTCCAGAAGCAGGCTGTTTTACAATCAAATTCTACCAAACATTTAAAGAAGAATTACTACTTATTTTCAAACTTTAAAAAAAATAGAAGAGGCTGGAAAATTTCCAAATTCGTTCTTTCAGACCAGTATTAACCTGATACCAAAAGCAGTAAAGACACCACTAAAAAGGAGAATTACAGGCCAATAATCCTAATGAACATGGATGCAAAAGTCCTAACCAAATAATACCCAACAAAATCCTACAATACATTAAAAAAAGCATTCACCAAATCAAGGGGCATTTATTTCCAAGATGCAAGGGTGGTTAAATATTTGCAAATCAACCAATGTAATATATCACATCAATAAGAGAAAGGACAAAAATATATCATTGAATCAACTCAGAAAAAAAAAATCAAAAAGAACATTCATTCATGGTTTAAAACCTTAAATGAAGTAGGTTTAGAGGGAATGTACCTCAACATAATAAATGCCATATATGAAAATATCACAGGGAATATTATACTCAGTGGTGAGAAACTGAGAGCTTTCCCCTAATGTCAGGGGGAAAAAGGGTAAGAATGTCTATTCTTACCACTGTTATTTAACATAGTACTGGATGTCTGAGCCATAGCAGTTAGACAAAAAAAAAAAAAAAAAAAAAAAAAAAAAAAAAGTAAATGGCATCCAAATCAGCAAGGAAGAAGTCTAACCTTAACCATTTGCAGATGATATAATACTGTATATAGAAAACCTGGAAGACTCCACCCAAAAACTGCTAGAATTGATAAGTAAATTCAGTAAAATTGCAAGATACAAAATCAAATCGATTGAATTTCCATATACTAATAATGAAGTAGCAGAAAAGAAATTAAGAAAATGACCCAATTTACAAGTGAACCACGGATAATAACATACCTAGGAATAAATCTAATGAAAGAGGTGAAAGACCTGTACTCTGAAAACAATGAAACGCTAATGAAACATTGATGAAGACAACACAAATGGAAAGACATTCCATGTTCATAGATTGGAAGAACAAATACTGCTAAAATGACTCTGCCACACAAAGAAATCTATAAATTTATTGCAATCCTTATCAAAATAGCAATAGCATTTTTCATAGAACTAGGACAAAATATCCCAAAATTTATACGGAACCACAAAACACCCAAATAGACAAAGCAATTTTGAACAAGAGAAGCACAGCTGGAGGCATCACAATTCCAGACTTCAAATTATATTCCACAGCTCTAGTAATCAAAACAGTATGGCACTGGCACAAAAAGATACTCAGGTCAGTGGAACAGAATAGAAAACTCAAGAATAAACCCACAATTATATGGCCAATTAAATTTCAACAATAAAGGAAATAATATCCAATGGGAAAATGACAGTCTCTTCAGCAAATGAGGTTGAGAAAACTAGACAGCAACATTCAAAGGAATGAAATTGGAACATTTTTTTACTTGACATATAAACGTATACTAAAAATGATGAAAGACCTAAATATGAGACAGAAATACATTAAAATCCTAGAAAAGAACACAGGCAATAAGATCTCATACATTAGCCATAACAACATTTTACCTAGTTGTGTCTCCTGAGGCAAGGGAAATAAAAGCCAACATGAACTACTTGGACTTCATCAAAATAAAAAGTTACTCCACAACAAAGGAAACAATAAAACTAAAAGGCAACCTATCAAATTGGAGGAAATATTTGTAAATTATATATCTGATAAAGGGTTAGTATCCAATATATATGAAGAACTTTTACAAATTCACACACACACACACACACACACACACACTAATCCAATTTGAAAATGGACAAAAGAAATGAACAGACATTTCTCTTAAGAAAACATCAAGATGGCCAACAGAGGTATATAAAGAAATTCAACATCACTCATCATTAGGGTTGTGCAAATCAAAACCACAGTGAGATATCACCTCACCTCTGTCAGAATGACAAAAATTAAAAACTCAAGAAACAAAAAGTGTTGGTGAGGGTGTGGAGAAAAAGGAACTTTCTTGGAATGTTGGTGGGAATGCAAACTGCTGAAGCCACTTTCAAAAACAGTGTAGATATTTTTCAATAAATTAAAAATAGAACTACTCTATGACCCAGTAGTTATACTAACAGGTATTTACCAAAAAATAAACAAACAAAAAAAGAACACAACAACAACAACACCAAGAACACCAAGACGGTAATTTAGAGACACATGTACTCTTATGTTTATAGCAACGTTATTCACAATAGCCAAATTATGGAAGCAGCCCAAGTGTCCACCAATAGATGAATGAATAAAGAAGATATATTCACATCATATATATATATATATATATATATATATACTTATATATATAAGTACATTTATATATACATGTACTTATACGTCATATATATATACACATATATGTCATATATAGATGTGTATGTATATATATATATATGTGTGTGTGTGTGTATATGCATATATATATACCAGCCATAAAATGACAACATGTTACTGAACAACCAATTAGTCAATACAAAAATCAAAGGAGATCAAATACACCTTGTGACAGGGAGCAGCTAAGATGATGGTGTGGTAGGAGGACCCCAGGCTCCACTTGTCCTTGGAACACAACTAGATAACTATCAAATCCTCAAGGAGTGGACCTGAGGACTGACAGAACAAATTCCACAACTAGAGGGAGAGCAGGGCTGCATTGAAGACCGTGATGTGGGAATAGTGGAGACTTCATTCGGGAGAGAAATGGATCACAAGTGCTGTAGAAGAGAGGGGGAATCCTGGATGCAGAAAGGAGAGAGAGAGAGAGAAAAAAAAAAGCACAAGAAGAACACTACCCCAAAGTCAGCGGGTTTGGCAGGGATAGAGCCATGAGGGTGCTTCCCTATTCCTGGAGCAAATACAGGCAAGAAACAGGGGCAGAAGGCACAATCTGAGGAATGACTAAGATTGGGAGGGGAGAGATTGTTTTCTCTTCTTGGGGTGCATCTGTGAAAGTCGGCATTCTCAGAGATGCCTCTCAGGAGACAAAAGAGCTGACAGTTACCATTTTTTCCCCAATCTTAGACCCAGAACCACCTGCTGAAGGCAGCTTGCCCTAACACTGGTTTCCTAGTCTGCTTGCTCCAAGTCTCATCCCCTCACACTCTGCTGTGACTGCTTTCTTGGTCAAACCTGTATTAGATCCAGCAGGATGGGATCCTATATCAGAAGGCAAGCACAGGCCCCTGCCACACCATGTCCATAAAGTTTGAAGTTTTAAAAGTCAGCAGACTTAGCTGGAATATAGCCCAAATTACACTGCACTGCTTCTGGCAGGTAAGCAACCTGGAGACAGAAAGCATGAGAACAGGAATCTAAAAAACACTGGAGATGCATGGGATGAGATTATTTCCTCTGAGAGTACTTCCCTGGGAGTAAATATGGAGACACCTCTCCTGGGACAAAGGAGCTGGCTGGCATCACTTGTCTCCCTTGTCCTTCAGCATAAACCACCTTCAGTAAACAGTATTGTACAGACACTGGCTGCCTAACCTGCTTACACCAAGTTTTGGGCCCTGTGCTCTGCCAGTACTCTGTTTCTTGGGTAAGTGTGTCTCAATCCCAGAGAAGTGGTTGCCTTCCCCAGAAGACCAGCAAAAACCACTGCACACACCACATCTTCCTTCCAGAGTTCTAAAAGGCTTCAATTCTAGTGGAATTATTATCAGGTTTCATTCAACAAGCAGACCAGTGCAAACCTTGTTAAATTCACCACTCTATGGCTAAGGTACAAATACTCTCCACTGCAGACAAGTAAAGGCTCTACAGATGAATGCCCTGAAAGATAGAATAGCCAAAGCAAAGCAGTAGGCACATGCAGTACACATCAGAGACACTCACTGAAGCTTCAGGCCCTGGACACCATATGACTTCTTCTTCATAAAGCCATTACTTTCAGGAGCAGGAAACATAACAGCGTTCTCTACACACAGAAGAAGACAGAGACTTAGAAAAAATTCCAAAATGGAGGAATTCATCCCAAATGAAACAAGAAAGGTCACGACCAGAGATCTCAGTGGAACAGATATAAATAATATGTCTGATAGGAAATTAAAAGCAATCAAAGTAGGGTTTCTGACTAGGATTGAAAAAATAATGAAAAATATCAGGGAGGCCATTACTGTAGGGATAAAAGAGTTAACAATCAGGCAGAAATGAAAAATACAATAACTGTGATTTGAAACAGATTGGATGTAATGAACACAAGAATGGAAGAAGAAGAGGGAAGAATAAATAATGTATAAGAGAGAATAAAGGAAATAATGAAATGGAACAAATTAAAGAAAAATTATGAATCACAAGAAAAAACTTAGGGAGCACAGTGACTCTATCAAAACTAATAACATAGGAGTCCCAAAAGAAGAGGGAGAAAAGGGGACAGAAGGAGTATTTGAGGAAATAATATCTGAAAACTTTCCTAATCTGGGGAAGGAAACAGACACCTAATCCAGGAAGCACAGAGAACTCCCATCAAAATCAACAAAAGGAGGGATGCCTGGGTGGCTCAGTCAGTTAAGCGGCTGCCTTCAGCTTGGGTCATCACTCCAGGGTCCTGGAATCAAGCCCTGAATCAGGCTTCCTGTTCAACAGAGAACCTGCTTCTACTTCTCCCTTTTCCTGCAGCTCTACATACTTGTTCTCTCTAATTCTCTAATAAATAAATAAAATCTTTAAAAAGAAATCAACAAAGGGAGGTCAAAAAGACATACTATAATTAAATTTGCAAAATATAGGAATAAAGAAAAAACCCTAAAAGTAGCAAGACCAAAGAAGTCAGTAAATGCTAAGGGAAAACTCATAAGGCCAGCTGCAGATCTCTATAGAAACTTGGCAAGCCAGCGGGAGTGTCCTGATATATTCAAAGTGTTAAATAAGAAAAAAAATTACAGACATGATTACTCTGTCCAGTGTTGCTGTCATTCAGAATAGAAGGAGAGATAAAGATTTACCAGACAAACTAAAATTAAAGGATTTCGTGACCACTAAACCAGACCTGCAAGGAATATTAAAGGGGACTCTGAGCGGAAGGGAAAGACAAAAGTGACAAAAACAAGAAAAGAGAAAACCTCTAGGGGCATCTGGGTGACTCAGTGGGTTAAGCCTCTGCCTTTGGCTCAGGTTATGGTCTCAGGGTCCTGGGATTGAGTCCCACAACAGGCTCCCTGCTGAGCAGGGAGCCTCCTCCCCCCCCCCTCCCTGACTCTCTGCCTGCTTGTAATCTCTCTCTCTGTCAAATAAATAAATAAATAAAATCTTGAAAAAAAAGAGAGAGAAAATTTCCAGAAACAATGACAAAAGGAGTAACAAAATGGTACTAAATACATATGTATCAAAAATTCCTCTGAAATTCAGTGGATTAATGTTCAAATTAATGGACATAGGATATAAGGAATGGATAAAAATCAAGACTCATCTATATGCTAACTACAGGAGATTCATTTTATACATAAAGAATTATGCAGATTAAAAGAAGGGATGGAGAAACATTTATCACGCAAATGTATGTCAAAATAAAGCCAGAGCATAGGTGGCACTGTCGGTTAAGTGTCAAGCACTTGGCTTTGGCTCAGGTCATGATCTCAAGGTAGTGAAATTAAACCCTTCTCTCTCCCTTTCTTACTTCCATCCCCCCATCTGTCTCTTTAAAAATAAATAAATAAATCTTTCTAAATAATACAAAATAGAGCCAGAGTAGCAATACTTAAATTCGACAAACTAGACGTTAAGCCAGACTATAACAAGAGATGAAGAAGGGCAATATATCATGATGAATGGGACAATCCAACAAGTAGATCTAATAATTTTAAATATTTAAGCATTCAACATGGGACCATCAAATATATAGAACAATTAATAGCAGACAAAAAGAACTCATTGACAATAATATAAAAATAGAAGGGGACTTTAATACCTGACTTACATCAAAGGACAGATCAAGCAGAAAATCAATCTAAGCAGAAAATCAACACAGAAACAATGGCTTTGAATGATACACTGGGCAGATGGACCTAACAATATTCAGAACATTCCATCTAAAAGCAGCAGAATACACATTCTCTTCAAGCACACATGTAACATTCCACAGAGTAAATCACATGCCTCAATAAGTATAGAAAGATTGAGATCATACAATTCATATTTTCTGAACACAACACTATGAAACTTGAAGTCAACTGCAAGAAAAAATTAGAAAACAAATACATGGAAGTTAAACCATGTGGTAATTAGCAATGAATGGGTCAACCAACAAATCAAGAAGGAAATAAAAAATACATGGAAACAAATGAAAATGAAAACACCAAGGTCCAAAACCTTTGGGATGCAGCAAAAGTGGTCCAAAGAGACAAGTATATAGCAAAACAGGCCTACCTCAAGAAGCAAGAAAAATCTCAAATAAAAAGCCTAACCTTGAACCCAAGAGGTAGAAACAAAACAAAACAAAAAACAAATGAAGCCTAAAGTCAGCAGAAGGAAGGAAATGATAAACATTGGAGGAGAAATAAATGACATTCAACCTAAACACAACAACAACAACAAAAGGGTAGAAGAGATCAACGAAACCAGGAAATACTTCTTTGAAAATATTTAAAAAGTTGATACACCCCTAGGTAGTCTGACCATAAATAAGAAAGGACCCAAATAAATAAAATCACAGTGAAGCAGGAAAAATAACAACCAACAAAACAGAAATACAAGAGACTATGGAAAGCTATATGCCAAAAAGTTGGACAACCAGGAAGAAAAAAATGTTGGACAATCAGGAAGAAATGGATAATTTTTTAGAAACGTAAACTACCAAAGCTGAAATAGGAAAAAGTAGAAAACTTGAACAGACTGATAACCAGTTATGAAACTGAATCAGTATTTAAAAAACAAAACAAAACAAAACAAAAAAAGCCAAAAAACAAAAGCCCAGGTCCATTTGGCTTCACGGGTGTATTAAAACAAACATTTAAAGAGGACTTAATATTTATTCTTCTCAACTTATTAAAAACATTGAAATGGAAAGACAACTTCCAAATTCATTCTATGAGGCCAGCATTATCCTCATACCAATACCAGATAAAGACACCACTAAAAAAGAGAACTACTGGCCAATATCCCTGATGAATATGGATACAAAAACTCTAATAAAATAGCAGGAAATAAATAGAGCCCAACAGTACATTAAAAGAATCATTTGCCATGATCATGTGGGACTTATTCTTGGGCTGCAAGAGTGGTTCAATATTCTCAAGCCAATTTATGTGATAAGCCACATTAATAAAAAGATAAGAACTATACGGTCCTTTTCATAAATGCAGTAAAAGCACTTGACAAAGCACAACACCATTCATGATAAACCCCCCCCCTTGACAAAGCAGGGATAGAGGGAACATACCTCAACATAATAAAGGCCATATTTGAAAAACCCACAGTTAATAACATCTTCAATTGGGAGAAACTCTATAGTCAGGAACAAGTCAGAGGTGTCCAACCTTACTACTGTTAATAAGCATAATGCTGGAAGTCCTAGCCTCAGAAATCAGACAATAAAAAGAAATAAAAGACATCAAAATTAATGAGGAAGGCATAAAACTTTCACTGTTTGCAGATAATACGATAGTCTATGTGGAAACCCCAAGAGACTCCACCAAATATTTCTAGAATTGATAAATGAATTCAGTAAATTCACAGATTACAAAATCAGTGTACAGAAATCTGTTGCATTTCTATAGACCAGTAATGAAGAAACAGAAAGAGAAATCAAGGAATCGATTTCATTTAAAATTGTAGTAAAAAAACAAAGACAACTAGAAATAAATGTAACCAAAGAGATAAAGATCTGTACTCCAAAAACTATAATACATAAAGATGATACAAAGAAAGGAAAAAAAAATCCATGCTCATGCATTTGAAAAACAAATATTGTTAAAATGTCTATACTACCCAAAGCAATCAACACATTTAATGCAATCCTCCCAAAATACCAACAGCATTTTTTACAAAAATCCTCAAATTTGTATGGAACCACAAAAGACCCTAAATAGCCAAACCAATCTTGAAAAAGAAAAGCAAAGCTAGATGCATCACAATTCTGACCTTTAAGCTTTATTACAAAGCTGTAGTCATCAAAAAAGTATGGTTCTGGCACAAAAAGAGACACATAGAACAATAGAACAGAATAGAAAAACCCACAAATGAACCCAAAATTTATGGTTAATTAATCTTTGACAAAGCAGGAAAGAATATCCAATGGAAAAGACAGTCTTTTCAACAAATTATGTTGCTAAAAGTGGACAAAAACAGGCAGACGCATGAATCTGGACCATTTTCTTTCTTTTTTTTTTTTTAAGATTTTATTTATTTATGTCAGACAGAGAACAAGAGTGAGCACAGGCAGACAGAGTGGCAGGCAGAGGCAGAGGGAGAAGCAGGTTCCCTGCTGAGCAAGGAGCCTGATGTGGGACTCGATCCCAGGATGCTGGGATCATGACCTGAGCCGAAGGCAGCCGCTTAACCAACTGAGCCACCCAGGCGTCCCTCTGGACCATTTTCTTACACTAAAATAAATTCAAAAATAAATTAAAAATGGATGGAAGACCCAAAAGTGAGACAGGAAACATTAAAATTATAGTAGAGAGCACAGGGAGTTACCTCTTTGACATTGGCTGTAGCAACTTCTTACTAGATTTGTCTCCTGAGACAGGGGAAATAGAAGCAAAAATAAACTATTGGAAAAAATAAAGTATTGGGACTTCATCATCTGCACAGCAAAGAAAAAAAAAATCAACAAATCTAAAAGGCAGCCTATAGAGTGAGAGTAGATTTTTGCAAATGACATATCTGATAATGGGTTGATATCCAAAATCTATGAAGAACTTATCAAACTAAACATCCAATTTAGAAATAATCCAGTTTAAAAATGGGCAGAAGAAATGAATAGACACTTTTTTCCAAAGAAGACATACAGATGTCTAACAGATGTATGAGAAGATGCTCAATATCACTCATTATCACGGAAATACAAATCACAAGTACAATGATATACTACCTCACACTGGTCAGAATGGCTAAAATTCACACAGGAAACAATAGGTTTTGGTGAGGATATCGTGGAAGGGGAACCCTGTTACAATGTTAGTGGGAAATGGTGCAGCCACTATGAGAAACAGTGTGATGAAAAATGGAGGAAACAAAGCATGCAAAGAAGAGATTAAATCTATATGGAGATAAAGAAGGTATAGTCCATATATATTATGGAGTATTATGCCTCCATCAGAAAAGATGAATACCCACCTTTTATATCAACATGGATGGAACTGGAGGAGATTATGTTGAGTGAAATAAGTCAAGCAGAGAGAGTCAATTATCATACTGTTTCACTTACCTGTGGAGCATAAGGAATAACACGGAGGACATTGGGAGATGAAGAGGAGAAGTGAGAAAGGGGAAATCAGAGGGTGAGATGAAGCATGAAAGACTGTGGACTCTGAGAAACAAACTGAAGGTTTTGGAGGGGAGGGAGTAGGGGTTTGGGTGAGCCTGGTGGTGGGCATTAAGGAGGGTACATATTGCATGGAGGACTGTACATGGCGCATAAACAATGGATTTTGGAACAGTGAAAAAATAAAATTACAATATTAAAAAAAGAAGAAAAATGAAATATTAGGGAATAAATTTAGTCAATGAGTAAAAAGACCTGTACACTGAAAACTATACAGCTTTGATGAAAGAAATTGAAGACACAAATAACTGGAAAGGTATTCTGTGCTCACGAATTGAAAGAAATAATGTTCAAATGTCAACATTAGTCAAAGCAATCTTCAGTTTCATGTAAATTCCTATCAAAACTCAATGACATATTTTTTTTACAGAAATTAAACAATTTAAAAATTGTGTGGAACAACAAAAGTCCCGAAATAGCAATGAAATCTTAGGGATGAAAAACAAATCTGAAGGTATCATTCTTCCTAATTTCAAATTTTATTACAAAGCTATATGTTATAAAGTATGGTATTGGCATAAATACAGACATATAGATTAACTGGACAGAATTGAGAGAAAAAAAAACTAATGTATATATGGCAAATTAATTTACAACAAATAAGGCAAGAATATACAAGGGGAAAAGTCAGCCACTTCAATGAATGGTAATGGGAAAACTGGACAGCCACATGCAAAAGAATGAAACTAGACCACTATTCATACACCATGCACAAAAATTAACTCAAAATGAATTAAAGACTTGAATGGAACACCTGAAAACACGACTTCTACAATAAAATGTACTTTGTAAGTTTCTTGATGCTAGTCTTGCCAATTAGTTTTTTGGATCTGACTCCAAAAGGAAATGAGAGAGAGAGAGAGAAAAGAAGAAACAGAGAGGAAATATGAAAGAAAGAGGGAGAGGGAGAGAAGGAAGGAAAGGAAGGAAGGAGGGAAGGAGGGAAGGAAGAAGGAAGAAA